>OMKK01041996.1:0-25752 GCA_900302305.1 Polymixia japonica | reverse complement strand
TTTTCTTTCTTCCTTCCAGTTGCAGACCAAGCTGTCATCTCAGGAGATCCACCAGTTCGCTACTCTGCTTCACGAATACCGCAACGGCGCCTCCATCCACGAGTTCTGCATTAATCTACGACAACTCTACGGGGACAGCAGGAAGTTCCTCCTACTGGGTACAGCCTCGTTTTCTGTTTTCATAACGCCCGCTGAGGTTGTAGTAAGATGGGACTCGGTAGCATCTCAGGCTGCACATCTGAATTTCCACCTAAAGGCGTTTTTTGGGGAAAAAAAGGAGCAAATTCTTTGTCTGATGGGCAATTCAGCCTCGTAGATCGTAGACTTCTGGTTCTGACCCATCTAAATTTCTCCCCCCCTTCTCCCTCCTCCTGTCCCTGCAGGCCTGCGTCCCTTCATTCCAGAGAAGGACAGCCAGCACTTTGAGAACTTCCTCGAGACCATCGGCGTCAAGGACGGCCGAGGCATCATCACGGACAGCTTCGGGCGCTACCGGCGCGCGGCCAGCTCCGCCTCCGACTCCACGACCAACGGCAACGGAGCCGCGGGAGGGAGCGGCGACAGCGGAGGCTCGGACGAAGGCCGCGAAGTTTCCGAGGGCGACGAGTGGGACCAAATGATCACCGACATCAGCAATGACATTGAAGCGCTGGGCTGCAGTATGGACCAGGAAGGAGTCACGCCCTGACGCAGTGAGTCAAGGGAGACATGCTGGAAGGAGCAGAGGACGTGAAATGGCGGCCAGCCGTCAGGATCCTGTTGTGGCCAGTGGGCATGGAGTAAATGAGGTGAAGGTTGTCCTGGGCACTGATCTTGGATCAGTTTTGCCATTTTATTCCTCTAGTCTAATTCCTCTAAAGAGGATAATCCGTAGTCAGTGAGCCCTGTGCACATCCTCACCCTACTGCCAGGCAAAAATGAAGTCAACGGATGCGCTTACAAGGACCCCGTAGATGTCGGGTTGGGCCGTCGTTTAAGGAGTTGCTGCATTTCAAAGTTCATAGCCTCTGATGTATTTTTACAGTTGTTTTGTTTTGTATTCATTTATTGGCAGTATCTGCCTCCGTTGTTAACAATGTAGCGAATCGTCCCATAGTCTTTGAGGGTGTACAAGTTCATCTTAATTCCCCTCAAAGACCGTGGAGTGTAGAATATTTAGCCTGAGGCTGTGCTGTTGTATGCTTTTGTATTACTATAGGTCAATCAACTTCATCCACCAGGAGAATGTGCTTGTTCAAACTTCACATTTGTGTGTTTGTTGCTGTGAGTGTGTACCTTTTGCATTTATATATTGTTCATATGTTTCGTGTACCAGTTTGTTTTAAACTCTTATCACTTGTTATCTATGTTAAAGCTTTAAAGCGGCATTGTGCGATATTCCTCTCTTCTGACAGAGAAGGGGAATCACAACAACAAGCCGTTCCATTTCAAAACAAGCTGGACTTTTCTCCTCCCCTGCAGCACCTCTCCATCACTCCTCTCCTGTCCATCAAAAAAAAGAAAAAACCTCGCGCTACAGGTGAACAGATTCTTGGGAGGAGATCAACTATGGGCCGCAGATTATAAACATAGTTTAGAAAAGAGGGAATATCAACACACTGGCTGGCCCGAAGTGACAGACATTCGTTGCAAAGATCATATTTCACTGAACCTTTGCAGAGCACACAATCTTTTCATGTTATTTTAACATTAAATATATCGCACAATGCAGCTTTAATACAAGTTTGCCTCAATTAAAATCGACCAATGGAATGCTGTAGAAAATGAAACTTCTCATTCAGTTCAAGCAATTGAGTGAGGACTATATCTGACAAAGCCAGTTAGTTAATGGCTGATGGAAAAACTTTGGTCGAAGGTCTTTGTTTTCATGCAGGTCATCGTGTTGTGTTGTATGACATTACTGTACATTCCCCATCGCTCTGTTACCGTGCCTTTACACTGCAGTACTGCTGCCAAGGTGTCTGTCCAGACAGACATGAAATTATGAACTGTAACTCTACAGTTGATGAGTGACTCATGGTTATTAAATAACAGTTACTTTACTCTGATTGCGTGTTGTAATTGCAAGCATTACCATGGGTTTCTGAAAGACGCCACATTATCAATGATAAAGTATCAGTATTCAGTGGCATGCGGTTTGAAGTGAGCTTAGCAATGTGCTTAATGTGCTTTTGCTTATACTTGTACATAGACTATGTATGACAACTTTGCTGGACTAATAGAGGCTGATGAATTGGGGTTCTAATCTCTGATCATTATCCATTCTGAGCAGTCATTTGCTTGGACACACCTAAGCTGCTCTGAAATTTCAGCCCCGTTTTCATCAAAGCAATCCTGTTGGCTTTGCTGAATACCCTCAAAGTCTGGAATTAGTTTCCTCGGTCCGAGGAACAAAGAAACTGGCAACACATCGCCAGCCGGGCGCGTTCCTTTCTGTTAAGACCCTCCCTGTGTGTGTCCTTGCCCGCTTTCTTTACATACTCCATCTACTGTAATATGATTTTCTTGAATAAGTGCGACGGAAGGTGTAAACGAGCAAAAAGCCACCTGCAGGCTGTGTTGTCTTTTATTTGTTGGGGCAAGGCAACAAGGGAGCATTCGGGAGTAGGTTTACAGAATGGAATACTACACCCGGGCACTTTACGAGGCCTGTGCAGCTACAGGTTCATGTCATTGAACAGACAGACTATCCTTGGTTACGTGATAAAAACCTAACTTGACACCGTTGCGTCACTGTTTTGGTTAGAGGCAAAGAGTAAAGTATTGAGGGTTCGTGACATGTGGCCCCTTCGTAATGGAACGGTGCCTGCTTTCTCACGCTACACGGAGCGCTCATTGGCCTCGCATAAATTCTCACGTTAGTCCGATCGTAGAGGGAGCAGAGCCACTCCAGTGCCTCATCTCTAACGAGTAATTGTTTAATGGTACACGAGCTGGCTTAATTAAGTCGTTAAAAGATCCCATGCTGTTTTTTTTTGTTTTTTTTTACAAAGTGTTGGGGAATTATTACAGAAATGAGTGGAACCCCTGTAGTGCGTTAACCACCTTGCATGAGCTTGTCTCATAAAGAGGGAGCAGAGGGGTGTTAATGCTTGGTTTAAAGCTGTTGTTTCAATGAAAAAGGTTATTGCACTCAACAAACAAAGTTTATTTGACATTTTTGGTCATAAAGGTAAGTGGTTTGAATTTAGGAGTCTGTGACAGGAAACTCCAACTCCAAAGGATATGGAAAATGTTTTATTTCATAATATTAGATAGGAATTGAGTTTAAAATTTAAAAAAAAATACAGGAAAACATGCTGCGGCTAGTTGACGATGACCACTTTTGGATATGAACATGATCCATATACACTACATGCAAAGACTTAACCTCAGACATATAACTAATCCTATGACTGAAAAATGTCTTGAAGCCAGTGACTCGTGATTCACTTCAAAGTCCTCCCACAACTAACCAAATCCTCAAATGCAGTCAGTGGAACAGTTTTTCAGAACACACAAAGCCTAATCCCAAATGGAAAAGAATCCTCAAACCAGGGACTATTTCCTAAATCAATATCATGCCCAGAGAATTATCATTGAAAGCTATTTTTAGTATTTGACACAGCTTGATCTGTGCCTGGGAACCAGGTCCAAGTGTTCCTTTGGTCGTTTAAATCTTTATTTTCCAACAGTGGAACACAAACAGTCAGAAACTGTTTTGACACTCCAAGGTCGTAATTACATGGAACCTAAATAGTCTGCGATGCACATTATATTAATCTTCAGCATGAAACATTTGGTTCCACACAATTAAAACTGAACTGTTATTAGTGATACAATTATTGCCAGGAAATGAAACATTACGAGGATGGTCAAGCAAAGCATCAGCTGACCTGGCAGGAGGCCAAATAAGGGAATAAGGAAGATATTTCTTGACGCAGCCTTATAGACATTTGGCATCAAGATAAAAGACAAAATGGAGAATAGCCCTTCAATTATAAGACGACAGTACGACCTTTCTTGCGTGTTTATTTCGCTGTTGTCTTGAGTTGTGTAGTGCTCTTGAAATGTCTCGCCCTCAAAGTAAGTCCTTGATGAAAGGGGGATGTCCTGAGATGCTCCCACACAAAGGCGCAGCGTGTGTTTCACTCTGGGATGCTCGCCAGCCACATAACGCGGCTCACCTTGGTGAGGTTCCTCTCTGGAGCGTTCATGCTTGCAGCTCAGACAGATCACGGAGAGAATGGCGTCTCTTTGGATTGTTGGTCACACTAAAGGTCGCATTTTGTATTGCATATCTTTTTATGTCAATGGTAACCGCCCTTCTCGAAAAAACAAAGGTAATAATATAATGGCTACTTTACTAATGGTTACCTTGCGCTTGGTGGATCAGAGAGACTGGCAGAAGAGAAGCCAGAGCTGATATTTGTCTTAGCTCAGCCATTGCAAGGTTTTGGCAGCTCGTGGTCAGATTTTCCCTCTGGTGTGAAATGCAATACTAGGAATAAACATCTGAGACGTCTTTAAATGTCATCAGGAAAGTGTTCTTTCATTGCTAGGATAGGATTAGGATTTTTTTATGTGATATTCAGATGGTTCTTTGGCTTGAGAGCAGTCTAGCTGAAAATAGAAAGTACGGTTTGGGTTTTGTGCCAGTCACTACCCCAATTTGAGCCAATTGTAGTCGCTGGTATAATGATAATTGAAATGGACCACGGCATGTTTTGGCCTGGTTTTATGAGGTTAATTGTCATCTAAAGTGTGGTCTCAGATAACTAGGCTTGATGCTACAGCAGCCAAGACGCTGCTTGATTTTATGCTTGTCAAGTAGTGTTGTATTCCCTAATTTAACTAAGAAAATTCACAGCACAGCGAATCCCAGGGACAGGTAGTGACACTGGAGGCTAAATAAGCACAAAGTACTTTAGAGACTGCTTGTTGGATTTACAGTATTGTACAGTATGTAGTGTATGCCTATCGAGCTTCAGCGACTACTGTTCATGACTGGCACACAGTTTGGAGTCAGTGGACAACAGGCCACAAAACATGTTTTTCATAAAAACAAACATTTGGATGATTTACTTTTCTCATTTTAAGATGTCTTGCAGTAGCGTTGCCAACAATAAGGCCTTACTGGGAGAAGCAAATGACACCAGCCGGAATTGGCTGTTGGCAGCAACAGAAAACAACAACAGAAAATCTGCTCGATGCAATGGCCTCTTCCGTACCCGTTCAGTCGAAGGGGGTTGTGGCTTTCAGCAACAACAAGCCCACATAAAGCTGGAGCTCATGCATGAAAATCTCAGCCTCAACAAAGTCATTCATGGCATGCCACTTGACAGTCCGGAGAGGGACACACCGGGGTCAGGGAGCAGGGCACATTTACACTCACACGCTACACTCACGTTCATAAACCCCATGATCATGTCTTTAGACGTCCCCAGAACTGTGGGGGCCCAGGCATCTCCCCCACTGTTTGCAATAGGCCCACAAGCCTGTGCCGCTATGGTTTAAGTGCGATGTGCGCAGATGACAGCTATCTGCGAAACGAAAGGCGTCAGGGCGAAAATCATGGAGAGGCCCGCGGAGGTGAGAACCCAGTGACCCTGAGATCATGTAATTTGCCAGAGCTTTGTCATTTGTGTTAGCGCACGTCCACCAACAGCTAGGGATGCTCAAACAAAGGACCAGCTCTATCCACATACGATTTACAATACAAGTTCAAAACATTGGGCTGTTCTTCAGAGAAATGTAATCACTTGTCATTTGAACCCAGGCGTACGTATGTGGAGACTCACCAGACCCATCACTGTACAGTAATTTAACCATCTAGGTTAGACTAGGCTGGACGTTATGTTCAATTCAGTTACAGGACTAATGACAATGACAAAAACAAGATGTGAAACTGGATATAATTGTTCTTTTACATAAACACAATACTTCCCGGGCGCTGTACCTAGCCTTATTATGCTACACTGCTCAAGGGACAGTGTGAACCAAGACAAAAGCCTTGTATTATGTTCAGCAGAGAAACCTAATCGCCTAATGTTCGTACCCTGACCAGTCTGGGCAGGAAAACACTCCATTCCTGCTTTTGTTAATCAGTAGTTATCTTTGGAGGTAATATTTTTTAATCTGTACCACCATTGTAGGTACAGTTTAGATATTCAGGTGTTTTCCAATAGGAGAATAACTTGTAAAGCAGTGACCTGAAATATACTCTGTGGGAGAGACTTGAAGCCATTCTTCTGTCCACACACCCCACCCCCATCCCCCCACTGTTGTGTTTCACATACAGTGACTCCACTCTCATAGACAAATCTTGTAGTCATTGTCATTAAATACAATAACCTCTCCCCAAAATGTTCAACTGTCCCACTTTTTCTGCACAAAGGTTACATCCAATTATATCTAATGTCCTACTAAACTAGACAATGTTTTCATGTCAAACTAACAGGCAATCTAATTTCAGTGGTTTCATTCCTGAAAAATGCATGTCTTTCAGGTTGGGTCAGAATGTTTGGATCTCAGCGGTTATATTAAAAAAAGGCATAGCTACAGCCAAAAGCTTTATATTGTGCAAGACTTCCTTACAGTATAACAGGTAGAAAATGAAATGAGTGCACCAACAAGTGTAGTTTAATCATTAGTGACATCATAATAATTAGTCATTATAAAGAAAATAAAAATCTTGTATAATCACAAATATCATTTTTATAAAAGGCAGGACTGATTTACCTGATACTACTTACTTAATATGCACTGGGTGTGTATGAAATAATATTAAGGCATCTTTTTATAAAGTATGTACAAAACGTGTGGAGATTAACTTTCAGGAAAAGAAACTGCATTGAGCACTAAGCTTCTTCATAGATATTGGATAAAGTATGCAGATTGCATACAACAGAAATCCTTTCAAACATTTAATGAGCTTGATTAATCCAGCCCATAACAAAGGAAAGTGTTAAATGGTCACAATTTTAAAAAAAATTAAAGTAATTTACAATATATCAAAAGGTAATTGATTATGGTCTAGTAATGCTAGAACCAATAAGGTTAAAATTGGTCAGAAATAGGCTTGACATTTCTACTTAAAAACCTAGACTGCCTTTTACTGAAGATAAAATTACTGCACTCTAAATCCATTGAATCAATGACAAACATTAGCCTAGTCTAAATTAAGTAAATCTCTTGGGACTTTATGTCTAGGTTTACCCTTGCACCCGTCATGGTCAAGGCTTATTGGCCTCAAAACACAAACGATCTCACCACCAGCCACCAATAAATGGCCACAGCTAGGGTGGTCCAATTAAGTAACAATAAAGCATGCTTTTATTTAGGATACCCTGCACACAAAGGAGCTATCGCTGCCGCTAGCAGAGCGAGAAGCGGCGAGAGTTGATGTTCATCTTGGTGACGCCAATGAGTCTCAGCGGAGCGGAGAGGCCGAGTCCCGGGGTGACCGGGCATTCGCACAGCAGGTCTGACAGCTCGTCCCGCTCCTCGATGCCAAACGTGGCATCGTTGAGCATCCGCCGATGCAGGTGGCACGTTTGCTCGATCTTCAGTTTATTGATGTCGCTGCGGAGGCGCATGAGCTGCCTCGCCAGCTGCTGGTCTTGCAAACGCATCTCTGTCTGCAAAGAGAGAGAGAGAGAGATACTACAATTTAATGCTTTTTATAATTGTTTCCAACAGTTCTGAGAGTTATGAGTTTGATTCCAACAATTAACCCACACAGTTAAAGTGATCTAAGTTGACTGGAGGTTTATGCTACTACTCACTGTGTGAAAAACTCATTATCTCTATCTATTACCTCTTTTCCGCTGTCTTTGTGCAAATGTTTGCATATTGACTCTTGTCATATCACTGTCTCCTCCACTGTTTTTATGCATACTTGCAAAAACTGTATGAAAAGGTATTTTCACACTTCCTAAATCCTAATCACTCTTACTCATTTTATCTTGAATTAAATTATTTTGGGGTAAAAAAAAACTGGACGATTGTGTCCATTGTTAAATTCTAATTAGCTACCAAACAGGAAGTCATTTTCTCTCTGGCCTTTAGCAGCAAAGCAGTATTGAAATGCTCTTCTCTTCTAAACAAAAATCAAAAGATTTGTATTTGGAGTTCAAGTAGCCAACACATTCCATTTTAAGAGGTACATGTATCAACAAGGTCTTTGTACAAAGATCAGCCATTACCTGCAATATGTAATCAAAACAATTATCTTAGAGCAACAAAGGTTTTGCAAAACTGGTTCCTATTTATTTTGCCTATTACAAAGAATGTAACCAATGCCTCACCAGTTCCTTCCTGAGCCAGCTGAGAGCCTCATCAATGTTCCCAAATCCCTTCAGTACTCCTGATGGCAACTTGCACTGAATCACTTCTGAGTTTATTATACTCTCTTTGGGCTTGACGGGCTGCTTCCTGGGCTCTCCCTGCTCTGCCTGGATCTGGTCCTCTGGAATTGCTGAGTCTCTGAAGCTTTGGGCCTCTAACTGGGCTTTCCACTCCAGATAAGAGGGTCTCCTGGTCTCTAATCTTAATTTCTCAGTCAAGGCCTTTAAGTTCATGAGATGGTCATCTGTAGCCAATTCTGTATCTTCCTTGTGTACGTCTTCCAGGCCACTGGCACTGTCCACCATAATCTGAGGAATCGAGGGGGCTTCCATCATTACTTTGCTGCAAAACACACCGCCTTAAAAACTAGGTCAAAGTCAAGAAAGATTGAGGGATTTGTTCTTCATTGATGCTCCGTTTCCTCTCTATTGTTAATGATCATAATCACAGCAGGTGTTGTCGTTCTTATGCTTGCTTTCTGTATGTTCTGTGTCAATAAAGTTCATCTGATTGGGTAATGAGGTAACCCAAATGCTTCCCTCATTAGAGAAGGCCCTCTTCAAATCTTCAAAGGTGCCTCAATGTGTCCTTTGGGATTCGGAAACAGATAACAAGATTGGATCTGTAGCAGAAATAAAATGCATGTTATGAAATGTTTTCACATTTGCTGAGTGTAGAACTGTCAAGCACGTCCAAATGACAAGTGACAAAACGTTAATATGACACCTGACATGAAGGCTAAACCTCAGCTTTGGCTTGCAGACATGGCCATTTAACAGGATATCACAAGTATGTCACCGAAATAATGAAATGCAGGTGCTGGTCCAAATGAACCTATTGTAATCACCATAGAGTAAATTATTAGGTAAATGTACATTGTGTAGATGCACTTTGTATAAATGTACTTTGTGCACATGACTTCATTGGGGTTGCAGGCGCACACGCGCACACTGACACACGCTGACTGCAGCGAGCACGAGACGGGGACCCGCCACTGCTCCACAGTGCCAAATTATGCACAAATCATGTAGAGCATCTTTAACGCAGTTCTTCGGAGACAGCTCTCCTAAATCCTTTAAACGCACTTAGATTCGGTGTGTGGCGTCTTGTCGTTACATGTTAAACATAAACGATCAGCACACTGAGGAACACACCTCCGTGATTTTCATTTGTTGGGACCAGGCTGTTTCCATGGCAACGACACAGGCACTATAAATGAGTCAGCATTTTGTGCCTCCCATTCTGCGGGATTAGCCATTGGCCATCCTGAAGTGACAGTGACAGAAGACTGATCGTGGACTGTCAACTCATCTCTGCTCTACTTATATAGTTTTATAAGCCTTTCATTAGTAATGACCAAAAACATTAGACTCCGCTATAGACTCAGCTATATGACTACACATGTTGAAAATAGTATATAATGAGGCAGAAACAAGGTTTCTAGGTAGAGTCTTTTACTGTAGGGCCATTCTGACAAATTAAATTTAATAATGATGCCATTTTGCTGTGGTGAAGCCATGTTATAGTTTCAAGGGACTGTTAAATAATGTTTCTTTTGGCCTGAAAACAGCAGTTAAATTGTAACACCACATTGCAATACCCATAGTTTAATGTAGTGTTTACCTTCATAAACTGTATTCAGATACAAATTGATTTACACTGCCAAAAACAGCCCTACATTTCATTCATCTCATCTTATTTCAATTGAGTGAGAACGCTGATGTGCATTAAGACGACTTCCGGGGTTTCAGTTTCAATTCATAACTTTTTTTCAGTGCTGTATCAATGCAACAAATACAGATGTTAATATTCACTCTCAACAGTTCAGAAACACTGGTATAGGCCTGGAGGTCAAAAGAATGGCTCATCTCAAACAAAATATAGACACAAATTGAATCTTTACTGTAATGAAGGCAGTTACATACTGTGAGAACAGTGACAGAGGCAAGGCCAGCAGACTTTTGGCTCAGGGTCCTTTCACAAAGTTAACCACTCAATAAGTGGTTACCACTCACTTCTTCCATTATGGGCACAGCAGACCAGCAGTGAAGTCATTGCCCTTGTATCTAATGATAGGCTTGGCTGTTTTGCAAGGTAAAGTAGACCTCTGACTGTGTAGAGTAGCTGACTTATGCTTGGGGAATGGCTCCTCTCCTTATTTCACTACGGGAATCAATGTGTCTCTTGAGACTGCATTGCTATAGGAGAGCATTAGGAGAAGGAAAATCCATGCTGCATGCATTTTTAAAGACTTTGTAAAGACCATGTTTGTACAGTAAGGAAGTGATTTTGATAGTGTAAGAGAACTGCAGAGCAAAGATGTTTAAAGGATGGTGGAATATGGGTGCATTATAGTCAAGTATAAGGAGCACACACAATATGTGCAATACATGTTGTCTTCACAAAGTATGTCAATTGAATGGTATAAGAAGCAAATACAATAAAAAAATCCAAAGTATATTTAATCATCTATATACATTTTCACTGGCAGACTGTAAATAATACTTATTACAATCCCCTTCCTGTATTGTTGGAAGTCTAGTAATTTAAGAGGCACTTTTGGTGAACCCAGACACTTTCAAATAGACCAGCAGGAAATCTTCATCTCTGGGCAGTCAAAAGTTACATCCTGAATATCAAATGGCGGCTTGGGGCAAATAATGACACTAATGGAACTAGGGGAAGAAAGACCAGTTCTCCCAATTATCTCAATGTCCCATCTGGCATCCAAATCACTAAGCATGCCAGTCTTCCACCCATAACATTCCACTGGTTTAATTCCGCTGGTTTAAATTTTGACTGCAGGATTTGATTGCTCGGCAACGTCCAGTCAGCAGGGTTGGCCCACCAATAAAATGCATTTTGTGGTGTAAGGAGTATGAGTTGCCAAAATATGGTCTGGCCAAATGGCTCAGAACCTCTGGGTCTTCTATCTGAGACATGTTGTCAGTGTCTACATAACAAACATGACCACACTGTAACTGCTGTAGGTCTAATGTGCATCTTTCCACAAAAGTCTAAGGCATAACTCATCCCTGAGGTTTGATTTCAATTCAGAGATGTTGATTTTGAGATTGGAGTGTAGCATTGGTCAACTCTTAAAGGCGAAGTGATATAGGAATTAGCCTGTACTTTCACATAAGAGTCTTCATCAGGTCATTAAACAATACAGTGTTGCATATTGGATTCCCACCTTATTACATGACAACAATAACCTAACAGAACAGAACAATTGAGAGACTTTGGTTTCTATTTAGATAAACTGTGCTACCTGTTGGACCTGTAACTTAAATCATCAATCAACATCAATCATAATAGTAAAAACAGTCAACAGGTGCCTGTTAGATGGTTCAGGTTGTAGATAATTGAAAAAACCCTGCATAATTTTAAGTTACTGGAGAAAGAGATAGTTATTTCCAACCAAATCCAAGGCATTCATGTCCTTTTCATTTTAAACAAACTAATTTTAAATATCCCAGTAGTAATGTGTACAGCAATAACAATAATGAATATAAAGTCTTAGTTTTCTTCTGTGGTTTTCTGTTTTTATTGGTTTTCTGAGCAGAATTCAGTCCTGATGAAGAATTTCAATACTCAGAATTGTGTCTATGGTTGTGTATAAATAGAGCACGTATGTCAGTCGCTCAACATGTTGTCATATGCAAATCATTTGAATTGTAGCCTACATCACTGTTTTTATTACACACCATATGGTTTTCATTGGCTTCGTCAGTGAATAGTCTGTACAAATCATACCTGTAATTAAACCCAAAAATGCCGCATATTAGATCTGAAGTTCAACTTACTGGAATAGCCTATAGAGGAGCAGACGCACCAAAAAGGAGGAACTACACGTCAGCGAGAATTTCGCAGTGTTTGTCTCCATATCGTTTTACACGAGCAGAAGGCGTTCATTAAATTATATCTATATACTATCTTTTCACTAACCGTACTGCAAGGCTGGTCAATTCAACCATCATTTGATATGATAAAGCAATCGATGCATTGTCATACCTGCAAAATTCTCCTGACTCGGCGTCTCCAACTTCTAGCCGGCGACTCTTGATCCAAACAGTCTTTATCAGTAAACGAGGATCAGAAGTGCGCTCTGTGATCTTTTCCTACCCCGCAAATTCCCGCTGCAGCTCCGTGGTCCACTTGTTTTTGAATACAGAGGGACCGGAGGAGGGGCGGCGAGGTTGCGTCAGGTTTTGGTTGCTTGGAGACATCCCAAGAATCCCTATCAGCCGACTGGTACAGCGCGAATATTGCAGCAATTGCGCCACGGTCCGATAGGCAAGAAACGGGTTTACTTTGTTTATTTTCCATTTAACAAAAGTAGACAAAACAACTTTTACAAACAACAACGACGATTATTGTACAAAAAGTGGTTGGAAAAAAACAAAACAAGACAAAATATATAACTTATACGTACTGATAAAACACAAAGTTTTCACTGGTTACAAATTCAATGTAGGCCTATTCTCAAGAGGTCCAGAGAAAAATAAAAAATAAATTAAGGGAGATAACAGAACACTACTTTTGACACCAAGTGTGTTTATTTTATTTAACCTATCTAAAAAATAGGTAGTTGCCCAACTTTCATATCATTATCCACAGTAAATCAATATTTTGACACAAGGCCTACTGGTTTGAAGTGTTTTTTGATCGTCTGCAAGAGTATGGTAGGACTGCTACCACATATCAACTCTCACAACCAATACTCAACAGTCAAAAGTCAAATAATGACAATTCTGCACAATTGTTCAAGTTGCAGGGATTCTAGATTCTTGATTCTTTAAAACTTCCACTCACTATCAAGCTATACACAAATATGATTGTACTAGCTTTAACTGAACATAAACGCCTTGTTTTTGTACAGGAACGAGCAATGTTCCCGCAATATTAGAGGTTAGAGAGACATGTTATGTATTTGATAGCAACAGAAAATGAAAGGTGGTGTTGATTAGGGAAAGTGTTGAAAGTGTGCAGAAAATTCCCTTTTCTTCCTGAGGACATAATAGTTGTGATATAAAAACCCATTTTGAAAACTTGTCTCTGGCAAATGTTTTGCCAGACCCATGACGGCAAACCCTCTACAAACAGTGTGATTAAAATCACTCATTGTACATTCCTATAGCATGTACTGTATCCATGACTCTCTTACTTGACACTGACTCCAGACTTAAGTGCATGAATGTATTTAAAAAAAAAAAAAAAAAAAAGATACACAGCATCTGCACAGTGACAATTAACCGATTTCTGTATCATTGTCATTCATACATAATGCTCACATAATTTTACCTGAGTACATGGCAACAATGTTCTACTGCATATTCGCCACGTGATGCAACTCAAAAACATTGACGCACCACAGCAATACAGTGCCTTAACAAATGAATCAATCAGAAGTCATTCATCATGTAACCTGCTCAGTTTTGTAGTAGGAATGTGAACATCATTGTCATTACAAGGAAATAAATGGAATGCTCTTCCAATGGTCCATATTCAGGATTGTGATGATCAGAATGAACAGTGAACATCACCCAGTCATGTGTCAAGTCAAGGTTATTTATATAGCCCTTAAGCACATTAGTCTCAAAGGACTTTGCAAGCCCACGATCACAAAGAATTAAATGACACCCCCTGACCTTACATGAGACACGTTGTGTTGTTACTGACAGCTATGTACACTTTATTAACTTTCCTATCTGAACAACTTCCTTATTTTTGCAAATCATAAAGTGAGTTCTTCTATGTCATCATCAAATGAGGCTATGGCACGAACAGTGGGCCGGCTCTCGGCTACATGAAGGGTGCTTAGAATAGATGCCGGGGGGGTGATGGGAGCGGGGGACTCTGAATTAAAGTTAAACAGTCCCTCCCTTCTTGAACGCATTCCATTGGTCGTCGGAGGACTATTAAGGACCTCCATTTTATTGGAGGAGTTGCTACTGTTGGCAGGGGGCGAGGCCAGGGTTCCGAATAGCTGCTGCATCAGGCTAGACTTCCTGTCCTTCTCCTCCTTTCCCATCACTCGTTCTTTCTCCTTTTCTTTCTCCAACCCTCCGAGACCGAAAACCCCTATTCCTTCTAGTGCTGAGTCCCTGTCTTCTTTGGGCGGAGGCGGAGGGAAGCCAGAGGAGCTGCGGAGAGCCGAACGTCCAATCGAAGGAGCGTAGCTTCCAAACGCAAAGTCCTCGTTGGAGGTCTGAGCCCGCACTCCTCTCCTTCCTGTCCCCGCTGTTCCTACTGCGTCGACCAGGCCCGCGCTTTTCCTGCCCCCGTCCCCGCTTCCAGCACCTGCACGCAAACTCGCAGACTCCTCCGGTTCTGTGAAGCTGAAAATGGAAGAGTTCTGGTTCCTCGGTTCAGAGAGACGGGGAGGAGAACGCACGGCGGTACCATGATCGAGCTCAGGGGGAGCAGCCTCGGCGAACATGAGGTCCTGAGGCGGTTGGTTCTGACGATCGATCTCGCGCAACTTAGCCAGTAGCTGCTCTTTCTTGCGCCGCTCCTCCTCTGCCACCTGCTGATTGGCCAGAGCTTCCTGGTTCCACCTCTCCACCTCTTCCTGGACCTGGCCACGCTTCTTCTTGTTCTCTTCCTCTTTGTGGTTCAGTCCTCTGCTCATCCTTTTTCTCTCCTCTTCCTCCTTCTCCCAGCCTGCAGAGATAGTGTGTGTTGAGGTTAATTAAAGGCCACTAACTCTTTATCAAACAAGGAACAAGAAGAATTGGAAGGACGAGGGTAGAAAAGCAGTGCAATATTGTCTATATTGTTCCTCTTATGGACAGAAACCTCATATGGAGGTTGGGGTAGAAAATGTTCTACCAAAGCCAAATGCTTGTAAGTTCAAATACATGATACTGAATTTCAAATATTTGACGCCATTTCAAATAGAGTTTTGACTGTGACTATATAGTTCATGTTGGCATTTTATGAAAAAAATAAAGGTTTCTGTTTTGATTTGATTGAGATACTTTCTAATTTTTTCTTCTTCGTTTCATTGTTCAACAGCATTCTTTGGAATACATCAGGAATATGCACATCAATTCTTCAACCTAATGTTCTTACCATCTCTTAGTCTCCTTGCCTTCTCTTCGAGGGTATTCAGTTCCTGGTTGAGACGCCATTTCTCCTCCTTCTCCCGCTCTCTCTCCTTCTCCATCTCCCTCTCTCTGTCTCTCATCCTCTGCCGCTCTCGCTCGTCCCTATCCTCTGTCTCTCTCCGTCTTCCGCCCACTTCCTTAAGCTCCTGTTGATAGAAATTGATTGGAAGAGAAAAAGGAGGAGAGCAGTCTGAACGGTGAGCAATAGAGTATCTCCAGACAGAGGAACCGATGGAGGTCAAAGGTGGAGTGTGAAACGTCTGCGGAGGAGACGCGTTACCTTGAGCGACAGGTAGCCGTTGGGTGCCTGCTCGCTGTCCTCGTTGCCATCAGTGATGGCAGGGGGAGGGGTGGGGAAGTCCAGACTAAACATCCTGTCCTCGGTCTGCACTGCCTTGGTGCTGCTCCGACTGGGGACTACATGTAGGATGAACGTACAATACACATCTGAGTTCATTTTTGACTATCCTTTTGTAACATTTGTAAGCCTTTATGTTGAGATGTTTTTCCAGTAGCTAATTTAAATGTCCCCAGCATATGTACATTGGGTACATATAACTATGACTATACTATACTACTATTTCAGGATTTTTTTATTTGGGTAATTATGCCTTCAAAGCCTCACTGGGAGAAAAATAACATTCCCATGGCTTTTGGAATCCCTTTTTGATTAATTTTCCACAACTGTTCCAGGCCCGGAAAACACAAATGTCCAATTTCCCAGGTTTTCCATGACCATAAGAACCCTAACATTTGCATTCAGATCAACACTTATTGCACCTTATTAAAGCTCCTGGTTTCGCGGGACATCTAAATATTTAAGTCTCTCCGAGTTTGGATAGACATACAAACGAGCTTGTTCTTCTATGTACAAAATACACACAAACACAGAAGCTGCCCAGGGCTGCACACAAACAAACGCACACAGTGAATCATGAATAGCAACCAACATTAAAAGCCTTACCTTTCCTCTTTGTCCCGTTGTCAGTGTCTTTTCTAGTTGAGGGTTTCATAATGCGGTTGGCATAGATGTTCTTAGTATCCAATTCTCTCTCCTTCTCCTGATAGCGAAAGAAATTCGATTACAAATTTGGACCCTGCCAAATCTGGTATTTTATTTTTTATATTCTTTATTAATCTCCAGGGGGAAATTCTCTTTTTGTCCTCTTGTTAGGGTGCAGGGTCGGCCGCTTGTGCAGCACAACGGGTATGACCGGACCGGGGCTCAAACCCAGGACCTTCTGATTAGGGGACAACCTCACCCTTTTATCCCCATAACTCTGCGTGTGCACATATGTGTATTTGTGTGTACATGTTTGTGTGTGTGTACTCAGGGATTAAAGCTAAAGCTAAAATCTCACAACTGAAACTTTTTGTCAGGCCAAGTTAACATTAACCATGTTTTTTGGCCAGTCAGCGAGTGTCAACAGCGCGTGTGTGAAACTGTCAGAGATGAGGCTTGCATTCCACCTTCGGCAGATTACTTTGTCATAGTTTGACATTTTGGCATGTAAATAATTTGATCTCAATAAGAATCGGACTTTTGATACATCTGATTGCAACTAAATAATATTTGAATTATCTGCAATTAGCCTAATCTGCAAAATATGATAGGCTTTGTAAGGTATAATTTGTTTTTTTGTGGCTCTACACCGATCTCATATACGGCCTCTCTGGAATCCAAATGATGGAAATCAACAGAGAACTAATTCCTGTGTACCTTTAATTTGTTGCCCAGTCGTGCCAGCTCCTCCTGCAGGGCCCTGATCTCGTCCTGTGAGTTGACGGTCCTCTTTCTTTCTGCAGCCAGTTGCCTCTGGTAACTACTACTGCTCAGCTCCATGCTGCGTTCCAGCTCCTGCCAAAGCATGTGCACATACGCGCGCGCGCGCACACACACACACACACACACACACACACACACACACGGTCTGTTTGGTCTGCCTGACGGGTCGCCCCCCCTCCCAGTTACTGCTGTAAATATGTATGCATCTGGGGCTGGACTGCAGGTGCCCGTTGCGTAGCTCGAGTGTGGTGTGGCTGACTATCTGCCTGCTTTTGCGTTGTGATGTATCCTCTGACTTATTTATCAGATCATCGTGTCTCCTGACTGTACTTTCCGTTTTATATAGCAAAAAAAAACTCTGGTCTGGATTAGTTTATTTATTTATAGTTAATGTATGCATATATGTATGTATGTATGTATGTATGTTTGTGGAAAAATTGTCAATAAACATACCATAGAAAAAGCCATGCACAGGTTTCCAGTACATGACAGAAAAAGCCATGGCTTGGCAATAAAGTGAGCCAAATGACCCTTTCTACCTGCCAGCCGACCTATGGATCTCCAAGGGCCATACACAATAGGAGAAGAGAGGTAACTTAGTGTCTGTGTTATTATCTACAAGCTACTGTTTACTTAGCTGTCATATAACCTCCTACAGCAGACGCCAATAAGTTGTTACCAAGGTGACAAATCTCTGAGCCTCATCCCAAGTATCCCTGAGAGATCTTGTGCTGCTTGTTGATCTCAGTTGACTATCATGATCTGTACAGCAGCCTGTGAAAAGTTTTGCTTATCATATTGAGGCCTACCCATAGCAATCTTATTGGCCAATATTATTTCTATATCATGTATCTGTTAACAGATATGGTACATATCCTCTTCCAGCTATTAGATATTCCTATATCATCTTTGAGCCTAATCCTGGAGTGTCACGGTGGTTGAGTTGACCCTAATGCTGCTGCCAATTTAAGGTGAAGATTAGAATTCAGTTCTACCACATTTCTGTCTCCCCACTTTCAGAAAAGAAAAAACACTACTACTTTTAAAAAAATCTCTCTCTCTCTCTCTCTCTATATATATAAAAATCACCTTAATCTTGCGTTCTCCCTCTTGGGTCCGCAGTCTCTCTTCCTCCAGCCTGCGGCTCAGCTCCTCCCTGGGTCCTAGCTCCTGCTGGTCGGCCAGCTTCTTGAGCCGAGCCACGGCTGCATGGCTCCTCTGCAGCCGCTCCTCGCTGTCCTTCAGCCGCCGCTCGGCCGCCCGCTCCCGTTCTTGGACCCGGCGCAGTCGCTCGCGCAGCGCCTGTGTCTCGTTGGTGTGGCGGGTCAGCAGCTGGGCGATCTCGCTCTCTGTGTCGTCGTAGCGCTTCAGGGCCTTCTCCTGACGCACCTGGAGCTGGGGGAGGGAGAGGACGGGGAAGAGAAACACAGTTTGAAGTTGGAGAGGATAAAATGTGCTTGTACACCTGAGAAAACATGCATGATTTTGTGCTCTTCTACTTAGAAAAAGATTACACTCATTCATTTACATTACATTGTCCTTTATTTCATTTCATCAGTTGCTACTGTCTCCCTCTGCCATTAAGACTTCCTGTCATAAGCTCAGCTCTGCATTATCTCATTCAAACTGGCATTTACTTGTTAAACCCAAAAATAAAATAATAAAATAATAATATCACATCTTAATCTGAAAGACTACAACCGAGTTGATTAACTCGCTAATTTGTGCATAAATTGGCATTAGATCTGCATTAGTGTGTGTTGGGTCTGACCACCACTTGGCTTTAAAGATATACCCCCTCACTGGCCTGTGGGTTCAACCCTGTTCCAACAGGTGAGTTACCTGTCGGAGGATGCGATTCTCCTTCTGCAGCTCGTCGGTATGCAGCTGCAGCTCAGCAAGAGCATTGCGCAGCTCGTTGATCTTTAGCAGGCGGGCCGACAGCATGCGCTTGGTGACAAGGTCCAGGTCTTTAGGGGTCGTGGACTCCTTGCTCTGGGAACGAACCCCCCAGCGGTGCTGTTGGGACTGGGGTGGGCAACCGGGACGCTGAGAGCGTGTCACACCCCGACGCCCCACACCACCTGGGAGGCAGAGAAACATTAACAATGCGTAAATATTTAAAGGTAGTTATACTTTGATTCATTTTTATATGTCACTCAAACACATTGACCTATATTGTTATAAACCCATAAGGATGAGCATATAAGATTGAGTAGTTTTTGACGCATAAATCAATTGATTTACTTATTCTTGAAACTGGATAAGACTGCATTATTATGAATTCCTCATCCTAAATACAACAACTTGCATGCTTTGTTGATTCCAAATACTGCTCACAAGAAAATATTCATACATTAAAAGTAGGTTGTTAACATATTTTTTCAGAAAGTACCATGCTGACACCTACTGGACAGCCAGTGGAACTTCAACAACAAAGGCTTGACTGAGCCATTACAGCAATATTGACGGTGATGGATTTTTACATAGACATTTCATTTAACAGCTGCCCTATTTTGGATTGTGTGTGTCTGTGTGTTGCCATGTGCTTTACCTACCCATCTTGTAAGAGGGGCTGCTGAAGATCCTCTTGGCACGCACACCTTTTGGTGGGGTGGGAGATGGTGTCTGGGACCGGGAGTATGGTGAGAGTGAGTGCTCAGAGGGAGACCCATTCTCATAGTCCTCTGAATAGAACGACGCGCTGCTGCGCCGTCTTTCTCCGTCTGATATCCGATCCCGGTCTGGATCTGGATCCCAGATCCGAGTTTTAGATCTGTCCCCAGTGCAGCTCTCCTTTTCATCTGTGTCCCGACGGCTCTTCTTGAGTTTTTGAGTTAGGAATGATGACTCCCTGGAATCTTTCCCTATACTCCTAAGGGAATGGTGACTTTGGTTGGCATCTCGGTTGTCTTCGTAGGGGCGGGCAGGATTTTCCAAGTCCATAGTGTCACTCTTTCTAGGAACACAGTATTGATGGACAAATGAAATCAACAGCAAAGTAACAATTTGAAGTTAAAACTGAAAAGTCCATGTTAATCCCTCTTCATTTTAAATTGTGATGAGTAACACAGATACTACTTTAATTGGAGCCTGTCTTCTAGATTGGAAAAGTCAGCTGCAGCTAACCAAACCTGTAATAAGAAGATAGGCCAACTGATTTGTGTCAGGCTTGCTGTATTGCGCGTCTTGGTCACTAAGCGACAGCGCATAAGTGGTGGAATTTTCCATGAGGCAGCATGATGTATGATACCACTGTTCCACACTACTGCTGTTACTGACTACACAAAAAATAGTAGCCTGGCCTGTCTGCTTTACTGAGTTATTGAAGTACCGGATCATTTATTGCTAAGAACAACCAAAGCATGAGCATGCACACTTAAACACAAAAAACACCTGGCATCTCTACTAAATCATAGAACAAAATAGTGTAGTGTAGCTCAAGGAACTAACACAAGACACAAGACTACTATTAGATAACCTACTCATGCTACTATACATACCTTTGCTAGGTCACACAACGTCCTGGCCGCCAATGACAATAATAGAATCACTTGATGTCAGTATCCAAGACAACACTGATACACACAGGCAGAATCTCTACATATGGAATGGAACATCATTGTAAAGCAGCCCTATCAGATATGCAAAAAGATCCCAAACCTTAAGATGTGCTTTTCTAGCTTAACTCTTGGTTGTAAAGTCTAAAAGCCTGATGAGCAGCAACATAGCTAGATGGCAAGAAGATTGTCCCATTATGAACAAAATAGTGAGATGAAGCATGTAGTTATAAATAGGCATTTATGTTTAGCTTACAGGGAAATATGATGAGATGAGGAAAATACTTTACAACACCTTTAAAAGTTAGTAATTATCTCTGCCAAAGAATTGTTGATCAGGACACTGAACTCCTTGCTTTTCCAGGGATACCTAATGTTGCAGTCCCTGTGTTCTTACCACTGTGTAGAAATGTAGGTATATCTCATGGGGAAAGTAAGGAAACTATTTCCAAGTTGCACTTTGTGTTTTCAATTTCTCAGCAACTTCAATAAGTGGGCTGCTTGGCCTGAATCCCAACTTTTTCAAATAATACGTTTGTCTGGATGGAGTGCCAAGTCATGTTATTTGAATGTAATCATGATCATGAACATAATATCACCATCATATCTGACGTCATCGTCATTTACAACTCAACTTCTCTTTGTCATCGCATCTTACATTATCTAGGGCTCATAATAACCTTATTTATTAAGAAACCCTATGCAACCAGGGCACTTGCTAGCTGGCATTTAAAAACAACTAAACAAATAGGTTGTTTTTTATTAACTACTTGTAGCAGCTGGCTTCGCCTGCTTTTTGTGACTCCAACAGATGGGATTACAGTGGGCCGTCTGGTGTTGTCAGGTGTATTGTTGCCAAAGTGTCTGCGAGATCAGCTAAATAGTAGTAGCCTAGTTGCTACTCACAAAAGTATTATCAACCCAATGGCAAATTAATAGGAGAATAGGGGTACGGTCAAGCCGCGCAACGTAAATTAGATAGCTATGATTGAAGCTAATTTCCTTCTAACTGCTAACTAACGTACCTAGCATAGCAACAACGACAGCTAACGTTAGCTATCTAACTACCATCAACAGGTGGGATGATGTGTTGTATGGTTATTCGCATGCACCAACCTGTCTGTTTCGGCTTCCGTTTGTGTTATTTTGTCCTCTTGAAATGTTTTCCCCTTGTTTGTTTTACACTTAGTAGCAAATAATCGATTTGGCTCGGCTGGCTACCGTTAGATAGCTTTGAGTAGTAGTAGCAAGCTCGCATTAGCACAGCTTACTTAACACTAACCAAGTTAGCTAACCGTTACTAACGTTAGGTAAAACGACCCCCTCTTTAAGCCACGCCATGACCCTCTTTTTGGAATATTGGGTAATTCACAATCCTGCAATTATCCGAGTCGGAGTAGCTAGCCAAGAGAGCAGTCTGTTCTGTCCACGCCTAGTCTCCCAGTCTCTGGGAACCTCCTTGGTCCTGACAGTCCTAATGACGCCGTGCCATGGCAACGGTTTCATTTCGCTGCAGTTCCACTTCAGCGCCACGTTGGCGCTGTGCATTAAGGATTGATCCCTAAAAAAGAGGGATTCCAAGTTAAAGTACCGGTATTCGGTAATCAGTTCACACTAAATTACTATGTACAAGCAGTTATTCAATTACCTCTACGATGCAAACAGTATGAAATGCGAGGTCAAAAAAATGCGTTGACCATTTTAATTTGATATGACAATGAAGCAAATAAACGTGCGCTTTATGCTCTTGGGACTCGCTCCGCTTATATCACTGCCACCATCACACGCCGTTCGCATCTGTGGGCTAAACAACCCAAGGGTGTGTGCGAGAAATCAAGATGCTGCCAAAAATCTAAAGAGAACTACATTTCCTAGCCATGTTTGGCTCCGCCCACAGCTTGAGATCATGACGACAGAAGCCAGCTGGGGGAGCGTGGAGCCTGGTAGACGGCGGTATCGCACGCTGTGTTTATCATGGCACAGTATAAATACTGGAGACACGCACCTTTACTCATCTAAAATACAGCTTGGAATTCGATAGATCCGTCGTGGTGATTTTTTGGAATAAAGCTCTCTTTTAAGTGGACTCGTTTCTTACTAAAGAGTCAGTGTGTCGTCCGGGCGAGGTTAATTTAGGATTAAAATGGTCATCAAGGTTTACATCGCCTCCTCGACTGGTTCTATTGCGGTGAGTAGGCATCCTAGTTTGGAAAGCATTTTCAATCTGAGTGATGTGTAACAGTTGCATATAACGAGGGCAAATTATATATGCATCTGGAAAGCATGTTCTCAGCACAGTGGGCAGCAGAGCGCAATGTTTATTATGTAACATGTCAGCGCGCTTGAATACAAGCGGGGACTATAAACTAATCACATACACTAAAAGTAAGCCAGCCTGTTTCACTTAAGATATTTACTACTGAAATCCATTGATTGAAAATAGAAAATTATAATCAGGATGATTTTTTAATAACGTTTGTCCTCTAGTTGGCATCATTACATGTAGCCAATAAACTAGTCGGACAGCTTTTGGGGAAAAGGACAGTTGTTCGGGAGACATACTCCGTCTTTTTTAAGGTCCCTGTAGGCATCAACTTGGCATCTGGGTACATAATCTTCATAATGCACTCGACTTAGGAGGTATCGGCCTATTTTAAATCAAGATTTAACTGTTGCAATTGATATTGCATACATTAATTACATAGGCTTTCTACAGACTCATGCGTAATGGAGACGCTGAGCAAAACACTAGTCTAAACTGCTGCCACCCACCCCTCATCACTCTTTTCCTAGATGATTGTTCTGTTTGCACTCAACCAGGATAATATTTGAGGCCTGTCAATGCCTGGACTTAAACAGCAATTTCCTGAAGAGTTTTGCTTTCACCAAATACATGTGACTTCAAATATAAGACACACACACCTACCCTCACTCCAACACAGAGGGGTGTTTTGTTTTTTTTAAACAAAACTGATATCAATATTACCCAGAAAGGACAGTAACCATGTGTCTTGTCCTACTGAAGACACAATCCATAGCCTCATTAATGTTATGGACTAGTGAGCTCATAATCTTTTATTTTTTGTGAATGCTTAAAATGTTTGGTAATGAGTAATATTATTTTTATCACAGTCTTTGGAATAGGGGAAACCAATCTTTGAGCATTTCCAAAGGAGCTTTTTTTTTTTTTAACCCTATGGCACATAGACTCAAATAAATGACCACACACACACACACACACACAGGCCTGTTATGCACGCTTGAATAGCCCTACCATTAGGGTCAGCTATGTACGTGATGAGCTCGTGAATTTAATTCACTCTGAATCCTTTTGAATTCAATTAGAGCTGACTGATTAAAGAGGAGGTGACAAGCATCCCTCATCTGATGAGTCGCTGTTAAATACCACCTTGCATGTGCTAATGGCATGTGCTAATATTTACCACTCATTTAAATGAGTAATAAATACTGATGCAGTAAGTGGGAATGGGATATGAAGTAAGACATAGTACATATTAAGTTAGGAGAAAAGAGACTGGTACAGCAGAAGGAGGAATAGAGTGAGGCGGCAAGAAAAGAGAGACAAGGGAGAACAAATAATCAAGAGACACAGACCCATAAAATGAGCAGTTCCCAGATTAACGAGAGCAGATTAGTGGGGCGGAAATCATCTGCCCAGAACAAATTAATGAAGTGCAAATTTCCACGCTCTTTGCAGTTTATAGGATGTAGTCTTTTTTGAAATGCATCCAATCCCATAGTCTTTAAGATATTGACAATGTTGTAGCACTCCTTGGTTAAATCTGGAAAATAAATAAGGTATATGGTAGCATTTAATAACTTTATCTTTTGCACCTAATGTCTGGAAAATTATGAGAAATAATTAAGATGGATGTGCAAACCTCTTTCTCACTCTCTCTCTCTCTCTCTGTGAGTAAAGGATTAGTTCTCAGTCTTAACCTTGGTTAATCCCTACCTAATGGTAGTCCTCTAAACAAATACATGTTTCAGGGTACTCATTCATGGTGTTTACATTTCGGAGTAGTGCTACAGTATATCTTCATTCCTGTGTTCACCAACACACAAATCTGGATATATCTTTCCCTTGACACACTCTCACTCAGTCACCGGGAAACCTCTTTTATTATTTAGAAACATGCTGCTGACCTTTCAGCTCAGAGGTAAACCATATAATTTCTACTGTGCTGGAGAAAATCAATGTGCCAATGTGACACATACTAGAAACTACAAGTGATGTTATATGCTTCTTCTAACTTTTGACCTGAACAATTTGATTGTATCCATAAGGAAGAAAGAAGCTCAATATCCCTGTATTTTGTTTGCCATTTGTGGGCTTCAAGGGTCCAATTAAGGCCATTTTATGGCTGTACATTGAGAAAGCTCGTCAAAGACACAATAGATGTCTGACACACTGTCTTAAAATATTGTTTGGGTGTCTGTCTGTCTATAAATGATTGTCCAGAACAATCCCCTTACTGTTTTTTTGTCTTTAAGGCAAAACAATAGCTTCATTGTTGACAACACACACACACACACACACACACACACACACACACACAAAAACCCATAAATGTTCATCTGGGTTAGCATACTTTGGAAAATATTTTTTATTTAAATCCTTAACTAATTTTATCTGGAATAGCAGACACCCAGGCTAAAACTCTCAGTAGGCCCAACCTACAGTGGTACTACTGGGCGGCCCAACTGTGAACGATTATGTTCTACTTCTCAAAAGAATCCTCCTCATTGGAGGAACAGGTCACAAAGGACTGTTATAGTAAAGGCTTGATTTCTGCTTTCTATGATTTCTTAATTTCTGGTTCCCAAGTGTCCTCTGAGGGACAATTAAAAGCACGGATGGATTGGAACATGGTTTGTGAAGATATACAGAAATGATCTATAAATACTAAATATATATATATATATATACTAATCTAAAACTATT
>OMKK01041992.1:0-15110 GCA_900302305.1 Polymixia japonica | reverse complement strand
CAATAAGACACACTAAAATAACTGCTAAACCAAGAATAATTGGTTATGCAGAGCTAGTTCTGTCTGGGTTTTTTTGTGTGAAGGCCAATGATACCTATTGTGGCCATGATGATGATGATGATGATGATTATGATGATGATGATGATGATGAAGAAGATGATGATGGTGATGATGATGGTGATGATGATGATGATTATTGTGATGGTGATGATGATGATAATGACGATGAAGATTGTGATGATGATGATAATGATAACACTGACCCAAGTTATGTTGATGAGTGTAACACGTGGGTCGTATTCAGACAAAGGTAGACAACTGAGGAGCCAGACTCTATAAAACAGAAGTGATGATGTAAGATACTCGGGGCTTTTAATCATCGTAGTTGATTTATCTTAGAAGGAAGGCTATAGAAGAAAGCAAAAATCATTCCATTTGTATGAAAACAAAGCAACAGCAGATATTTAAGTTGGCTATTGCTGCAAATAAGTCATTTTAATGAGGTAAATACTTCAACTACATGGGACATTTCACGGAAAATACTCAAGTCTAAGAGTACCATGGGAATAATGTTCTGGAAGAAACATTTTACTCTATAGCCTGATCATAGCATTGCATGTACATTTTTTATGGCGTAATCCTCTTTACTCGATATTTAGGCTATTTAGTCTCTCTGCCAAAGTACCTGTACCTGAAAGACATGGGCATTGTTTGTTAAGCAGCATCACCTACTGGTTTAGTGGAGAACTGCCAACATTACACTAGCAGGCCAAAGGGTGACACAGTCATTCAAACACAGGTAATACAAATAATGCAATAACGTTTTATTACTTGTGGACTATGGATTGCTATGGTAGAGAGGTAGTTCTCCTATGCTTTAAATAAAGTTATATTCATATTTTAGTGCTGTGTGTGGTACTGTTCAAACAAAACAGAATCATCCTCTGGGACAAAGATCGCACCGCAAAGCCATGTATACTCAAAACTATGTTACTCGCCCTCTCCTTTATTCAAATAATTCCATAAATGGATCAAAAAGTAATAAATAATCAAACCTATCAAAATAAATGATATTATGTTTATGTTATGTTATGTATCTTATGTTTAGCTGCCACATAGTTTATGTCCTTAAAATTAAGTAAACATTTAAGTCACATGTAATGATATAATCAGATTCAGTAATTAGTTAAGTAACAGTGTTTCAACAAAAGACAACATACTACAATTTCACATTAATCGTCTTGTCTTCGAAGACTGCTCATCTTATTAATCTGAGACATCTGAATATACTAATTTAACACACAAATGCCAGTTTCTTTGTTTGGCATTTACCGTCTATCTGCAAGGCGATAACATGAGCCTGAACTGGTACAAATATGAGATGAGGACATACTTGACTATCTTAAAAGGTCCGGGATCATTATTCATTCAAAGACGTGCCTCCATTTTACTGTTACAATCTTCCCAAGGTCTCCCTTGGAATAACATAGCTTTTAAATATCTTGTATGACATGCTCTGCAGTGCAACAAAGTGTGCCACTGGGAGTGTGGGAAAGTCACTGAGGGATGCCAGGGATCCGGGTGCACGGCCTAAAATAGTTCCACAGGGGGATGAAGACATCCCATTCCCCGCTCATTCTTGGGATCTACAAATAGCCCAAAGACCCATTTTGGGACCATTTTGGGTCGTGATCACTCAACGCAACACAAACCACCGAGCCAAACTTATGAATGAAGGCATTCCAGTGAGCACTTGGAGTAACTTTAAAGGAAACCAATAAGAAAACAATAAATAAAGAGCATTGCGGTTCCCATTACCAAAGTCGGACCGCAGATGACACAGATTCCTTTGGAGATGGATGACCACCCTGAAACAACATGCCTTAGTAGTGCTTTTTCACTGCTCAAACTCTGCCTCCTCACAAACATACAAGTATTATGCAGTAGGGAGCGAGGCATCGACTAACGGCTTTTACAACGGGCAACTAACAGTTGAACGCAGGGTGATGAAAAAATTGGGATCTTGACATAGGTAGAGAACGCAATTGAGAATCAATCAGTGTCAAAACTACTAAACAAGCTGAACAGTCCGCAGATAAAAGTCCTTTGATGTTGACAAATCAATCAGGTCTCGCTTTTCCCAGATAACGTCTGACTTGAAGGCGAGGAATACACAAGAAGAACGCTTTGTATGGTCGTGAGAAAGACAGAAGGAGGCGGACGGCATGTGACGGTTGGAGCGTGTTGCAGGGGCGTCACGCAAGGAAAAATGTAGGGTTAGGCTCCATGAGGGCAGCGGGTCTGGGGGTCCTTCCCCCAGGAAAATTAGGCTGACGGAACATCTTTGCCTGCCCAGGATCAGGCAGTTGATATAACTTACCCTACATAACTTATTTGATATATTTTTCTTCATATTTTATGTGCTTCTTTGTTTTATTACTTGTTTTTTTTGGGGGGGCAGACACTTGACTACCTAATAATAATGACACCTTTCTAATATAAAGTATCACTGTGAGGTGAAAGGAGGTGGAAATGACCTTGTTTTAACACAATGCGCAGAGGTATACGCCGTACACAGCTGAGCAGACGCGCATCAGTAACGATCTCCAGTTCAGGTAAACTGGAGGAAGGAACAGAGACTCGCCACATAACGCACCTAGATACAACATCAAACAAACGTTTACCTTATTTGGACATCTTATGGATGCTTTTTTTTTGCTATGCATACCGATGGGGGGAAAGAAACATAGTTAGTGAAATACCAGACCCTATGTTTGGGTCTTGAGACTCCGGCAGCCTAGTGAGCTTTGACCCAAAAGAGGCCTGAGAAATGTGACCAGTCGGTGGATACATTCTATGAATAGAGATAAAATGGTGGTTATGAAAAAATTCTCAAAAGATAAAACAACTTAAGGGCTTGCAAATAAGCCTTTAGACAAAGTGCCGGAAAATGTATTATATGTGGATCATAGGTTGTAGAGGGCATGGGAAATCTGGCTTGACATAAGAAGAAGCTTGGTTCATTTGTCAAATAATGTACAGTATTTTGACGACCCAGCCCGGCAACATTCTTCGATTTGGGTATGCCTACACTCTTAGAGTAAACAAATTTGGGGAATAATGCAATAAAGTTGCTTGAATTGGAAGCTTTCGACATTCTCGTGACAGAGCCCGCCCCGTCCTAAATATTTTGTGGGTGCAAATGAGGTAGAAAAACAGAAAAATGACTTGACCATAAAATATTGAGTAGATTATTCGGGGACAAACGGCCAGTCAGCTAGATATAATTGTTGGGACAGTGCAGTTAGCTTGAATCCATCCCAGAATTAGCAATAAGTGAAGTAGACAAGAAAGGTTTAGCTCTTGGCTTTCAGCTCAATACATATTTAAACAAAAGAAGTTCAAGCACCAAAATATTTCAAAGTGCAATTCAATATCAGAAGTCTGAAGCAAGAATTTTGGAAGAGAAAGAAAGAGGGACTTCAACCAAGTTTGGGTCAGATGAAATATCTAATAACAACCATAACTTTCCACTAGAGGGAGCGCTACCCACTACATGATAACAGCAATAAACAATAAATGGGACCTCCGCAAATATGCTAGATGGTATAACTACAACCAGCAATGTGTTTTGCATAAGCAAAACAATCCTGCGTCTAAACAAGCAATAATAAATATGCCACTGTAGCGAATTGTTTACTTAATCATGAATAAATTGCCACGAGAATATGAATAGCCAATCATGTTGAAACTCCACAGAATTCATGCGGTCAGGAAAGAAAACAATAGCCCAAGTGGTTTTGCCACTGTTATGTGACTCTTAATATCACGCTGGATGTCTGTTGCATGACTGGTGCAATGCATCAATGATTCTGTGGAGTTATGATTCTGGCTCCTTGGGATGCCTTGCGGTCCCTCCTCCATCAAACGTCAGGACTAGCGGTATAAAACACACGTCAGGCCATACAGACCTCTCATAGTTGCACGCCTCGTTAACGTGACAGTCCTGCAGTCTCTGCCTCAGCAGTGATCTCAGAAACAAAGTGGCAGCATTCGTTAATGAGAAAGAAACGAAAAAAAATATGTCAATTTGTGGGGCGACATAAATCTATTGGATTTGAGAACAAGAATGCGCAAAGAAAGCCTCTTTAGGCGCACATCAAAATCTGAATGGATATTGTACCTGATACGTTTCGTTTACGCGCTGGAGTTTCTGTCGTGCTGGACTTTTAGATGAATAATGTCTTATGGGTGAATCCTTCCTTGGATTTCTCCTGATAATAAACAAGGAAAAGGACTGTCACAAGAGAGCGATGTGAGAAGGGATTTTCTAATATCTAGCTTAAAAGGAAGTTAAAAGAACAAACACCAGAGTTCGGTTAATAACGAATAATTTCCTGACCTGGACGATCCTCACCTGTGAATCTGTTCATTCAACTCCTGGCCAAACCAAATGCAGAGAAAAAGATGTATCTGGGTAAAGCTTTTCTGTTTGTCCTCCTCCTCAACTGTGTGACTCTGAGTTTATCCCTGTCAACTTGTGCCACCGTGGATATTGACCATGTGAAAAGGAAGAGAGTCGAGGCGATACGAGGCCAAATTTTGAGCAAGCTCCGGCTGACAAGTCCACCGCACTCCCTCGGACCAAGTCAAATCCCCTATCAAATCCAAGCATTGTATAACAGTACGAGAGAGCTACTGGAGGAGCTGGGGAAAGATCGGCAGCAAAGTTGCGGCCAAGACAACACAGAGACAGAGTACTATGCCAAAGAGATTTACAAATTCAACATGGTCTACGGACCGACAGAAAACAGTGAGTATTGAAATGCCTTGCGTACCTGTTGTTGTTTTTTTATTAGCTTTTGTCATTTTCATTCAGCGATCAACAGTTGGTGCGCTGCGTAATTACGCGCGAATCCACTGCGAGTGTATGACAAATGTACAGACCCGTCCAAAAAAAGTACACGCGTGTTCCTATATGATTACTAATTAGTCCTGTTATAAATCGCATTTGTCCCATAGCAGTTGGCCAACTCTCAGCTTCAACGCTGAATTTTTAGTCATTCTGCAGATTAAGACATTTTTCTATAATCAAGCTATTTATAAACCACCACTTCAGCACACTCTGAAAAGTGTGCTAGGTTAGTGACCAAACTGTGTCTGTACGAGAAATGGTTTAAAGTGATTCTGGGGTTTTGTAAAACTGAACGGTTCACCTCAATCATCCTACTATCAACTTTGACGATGGGTTTGGTTACTGCACCGCTGACCAACCTGTTTTAATCCTGCACCACAGTTCCAGGAAAGTCTCTCTCCTCCTACTCCACCCTGGCGATCTTCCCCCTCCTTTTTTTTTTTTTCTCCACGGATTCTGTCCCTCTCCCCAGATGTTCCCATTTCCTTTCCAGTCAGGCCCAAATGAGAGGGACATCTGCCCGGGCGGATGGGGATGCCTTTAAGAGAAGCAATAGGAAAAGTTAACATAGGTAGACAGGAAAATTTAACTGATGGAAGGACTTCTCCATTCGCCTGACTTGAGAACTTTCTCCCTCTCTCTCTCTCTCTCTCTATTCTATCTCACTACCGGGGGTCATTTGGTGAGAGAATTCCTCTTCAGTAGAAAAAAAAAACATGAAACAAAAATATCTAAGGGAATGAGTGTTACATCACTTACTGCTCAGGTTTGGCCTTCTTGCTGTGAGAGTGAAATTCAATCATCATCCACCCCCTTGAACTGGAGTGATTCTACATTCCCCTGATTTGTGATCGAATGACGCTTGCAACATGAGATTGCATTAGCTCTTTGTTAACTGTTCATAACTTGGTTTGGAATGGGTTTTTATGATGTCAGTGTAATAAAATATCCCAATAATGAGCTTTACTTATTTTGATAAATATTTGCCAAAATATTCAATATAGACCCATCAAGCCTGCTCTGAAAGGGACTACAGAGACTTGTGTTAAGATGGACATGGGTCACTACTTGGGAGTTGTGATATGAATGACTCATGCTTTCGGAAAAGTGGAATAGGATGAATGTGTGTGTGTGTGTGTGTGTGTGTGTAAAAATTGGAGGAGGGCCTCACGGTTTCTAAGCCAAGTCAATTGCATCATCGTCCCTTTGAAATCAACAGGTGTTTCCCAAAAGACCTCTTTTCCCTCAGCGGCATTCTGTTTTGAATCTCACAAAGTGAATTTGACAAAAGAGCATGAGCCTATAGGTGAGGTGCGGCGGTGGTTAAAGATCCCCTGCTTTAGAGCCACTAGCGTCCCGTAGCGCCAAGAAAGAAAGAGAAAGAGAGTGACGATACACTTTTTTTTCGATATTATTTGAATGCCGTTTGTGGTGCACTTGATAATAAACAGGTGAGAGGTACAGTACACGAACGATAAGAGAGGGAGTACGTATGACACAGGGTGAACTCATGACATCACAAACATATGGTATGTGTTGTAGTAGCCTGTATACTCAACTGCATGCTACAAAAGTCATACGTTCTATCTTTATGTTATTCCATCATCCCCACTTTGTCCAGCTTCAGCCTGTGGCCTAAAGGACAATTCAGAAATTATTTAAAGGCGTCTCATGCTCATGACCACATTTGGGGCTGTATGCGTCTGTAGAGCCACATACATACTGTACATACCCTGCCATTTTAGACCGACTAATGAGTTTTGCATGAACTGCAGCAGGCAGGGTGAATAGTGTTCAAGTTCAATGTGTTGAACGCTCTTTCTTCTGTCTGTCTGGAGTAGAGCCATGACTGAGTAGAAATGAGAAGACAGCTATATACTTTTCAATGTTTCCATCTTTAAGCGAAGAAAATAATGAAGGTATGTTTTGGTGCATTTTGGTGCGTTTTGGTTATATACTATATATGCACTGCTGGATTTTTTTGAACATTTATGTTTTGGGTATATTCTTTTTTCTACTAAGCTTTACTTGTAGATTGATTGTAAGATTTTTTGAATCCATCATGAATGGATCTCAAAATACAAATCTATTTTATTCCAGTCTTATTTACATAAAATGTAAACAAACCCATCTACATGTAAAAGTCAAGTTTAGCTGTCACATACTTGCTGTCACATAAAAAGCTCAAAAATAAAATGAAATAATGTCTTCTTTGATAAAATAAATCACATATAAGAGAGATGTAATCAAAGCCAGCAGTGGGTCCACAGTCTTATCAGGAGATGCAATATTTAAATTCCACATTGGCTTTTAATTCACTCCCAAAATGGTTATCTTAGAGGAATATTTCACCCAAAAAGTCTTTATCTACGCACCGTCGAAGCTCTGGTAAAGTTTTTAAAGTCCCCTTGAAATTACATTCAGCGACTTTGGGTCCTTGAAAAGCGCTATACAAAATAAATCTATTATTATTATTATTATTACATTCAGGGCAATTTTGGCATCCTTGGTTTGATGCATTTACACATAAAACAGGATATTGACGCAGGACTTGATTTGATTGACTTGTGACAGACTTGACTAGTTCAAAGGTGAAATTGATGTTAGTCATCACTGTTGTTGAGGACCACTCACCACCATTGAGGACCGCTCCATCACCCCCAGCCCCACTTATGGAGCAGATGGAGGAGGAGGAACAAACTTAAAATTATTTTGTCCCTGGCATCAGGTCATATAATGTATGTTTGAGCCTTTGGCAGGGGAGAGAAATGACAATCAGCACAGCAGTGCTGAAGAGGCTCATGCCGATGTCTCTGAATGGTAGCGCATGAAAACCTTTACTCTAATGTGTTAGCTAGCTGCAGTTAGCTGTTACATGTAACGCAATTTTATTGGCTGGAATTTTTTGTGTACGCCTCCAAGTGCAGGATGTGTCAGCAACAAAATTTAGCTATTTCTCAGGAGGGAAAATGAATTTCATGATAAAAATATGCACATATACATACACACACTTTTATGTTTTCCCATCGTACGACTTTGACATTAGGCTACGACTTGTTTGCACAGACATGCCCATAAGTAGTTGAGGAGAGGAACTGTGTTCAAGACCTGGCAGAGACAGTACACTGTGAGTGATGCCAGTGGAAGACAAAGGCAACTTAAGTTGTTGCACCTTTTAGTAAAACCAGAGGGTTGGCTTTCTAAAATCAATTTTTGAATTGAGGCCAATGACATCACTCCCTTTCCTCAGTTAATGTGGGCAAATATACATTTGGTTTTGACAGGTCTGCTGCAAAGTGGTAGGTAAGCTGTTGATCTTTGGCGGGTCTGAGGCAACTCTGAACCAACATGAATCCTTGACAGGTGCAAATGAAGCAGAACGCTGCAGGAAGGCAAAATACTGTATGGAGGGGCTGGACGCCTCGAAACATTGAAAAGTCTCCTTTTATAGAATGGTACGCATATCTGGCATATACCGATAAAGGATTGAGGTTAGATGTTGTGGAAAAGTCATCATGGTCAGAGGGGTTTTTGATGAGGTCCGGAAAGTGGTCACTGGGTCCAAGGATAGCAGGGTTTTTGATATGCAGATACCACTGAGGTGAAGTCATAAGCTGAATAGGGATGCTAGGACACGTAGAACACGTTCCCATTTCACCCGACTACTTTATTCTCTGACCTAAGCTGATAACGTCACCACATTTCATGCTAGCTGACATGTTGGTAGAAAACCATTAATAAAACCTGCAATAGGGTAGGACTCACAATATTCATGAGCTGAATTTGATACCATACATTAATTGTCCATTCACAGACATTCATTGTCAGTGTCAACTCTAGATTGGAGTATTTGGAAATTTAACTTGTTCACTAATTTGTCCATGTTGGCCATTTTGTTTTGAGGTAGCACAACATATATAAAAGTTCTCCGTTATGTAAGAATATATATTTTTTCATCCAATATTTCAAAAGGTCATGTCCTGAAGAATATCCATAAAATATATGATGTTACTTTTTGTTAAATCTGATGAGACGTGACTTTTTTAAGTAGAAAATGTAGTGAAAATGTACTATATGTAGTTTTTAGCGGCCTCTAGAGTTTGCTAGTGGTATTTATCAACTGTCGCAAAGCCAAACTGACACGCGATTGTTTACATTCATGACTGAGTGCGGTTGGACTGCTGCTGTCTGTCGTCGTGTGGTGTCTGTCGAAATGCCAACATGTTCACAGAGGAGGTAAAGTAAAATTGACATATTTTTATAAGTGCCGTAAAGCGAGACGTCACATTTCCCGCGAAATCTAGCCCGGTGGCAGACGAAATTTCATAGTGAATACAAGACTTCTAGGAAACTGATCTGAACCGCGAATTATTCATTCTCCCATGGCCATTACACTATGCAATCACCAGAAATGTTATTATTATCTGTTAAAAGCATAAAACTACATTTAGTACCTTTAATATCTGGTGTGAAGGAGATTAAATGGTGAGAATCTGTAATATTAAGTTATGTCCAGAGAAGATGTAGCAGGTCCTTGCCTCTGGACCTACACTGCTGGGAAAGGATGCTGAAAGGAATTCCTTGGTGTATAGATAATGTTTCGTCCTTCCTATTGTCTCAGTAAAGCAAAACCATAATATGAGCATAACCATTAAAATAATTAAGAAACTGGACTGTCCGCTTTGGGAAACGTCAGTTCTGTCCTCTCTGTTGCAGATGACCTGCTCTACTGCCCAAAAGGTATCACTTCGAAAGTGTTCCGCTTCAATGTCTCTGCCATGGAAAGAAACTCAACCAACCTGTTCAGGGCAGAATTCCGTGCTCTGAGGGTTCCAAACTCAGGTGCCAAGAGGAACGAACAACGGATTGAACTCTACCAGGTGTGTAAAGGTACCGTTTCCATGTCCTTCTACCAAGTTCAGGGATATCTAGCCAAAGGAATAAAAAGGCGAAAGGTTCCTGAAGTAAAGCTCAATTGTCAGAATTTTCTTTCTATTACTCACTGAGCCTACTGTAAATCACCGTAGGTACTGAGGGACTACTACTGTGGAGTTCAATTCTGAACAGTCAGGAGCATAACCTAATTGGGTTACATATTCCACAACCACATCTTTTCAGCCCCTAACTGAAAGAAAGGGAGCCAAGGATAACCAGTTTGTGGTTACAGGGGTGGTCAGCAACCAGGCCCGAAGCCAAAAAGCTTGTCAGTCCTGCAGAATGTTTCAGAACCTAGACAGGGGTACCATTAGTGCAGCCTCAGCAAGGGCAGAGTAAGCCCCTGACAGCCCATGAGAACCCACATTAAATGTGCTACCTCCTCAGTTATCCAGTCCCTCCAGGCCTGTTCATCAAACCACACAAGGTCTTGAAATATGCTAGGTTCATAAGGTCAATATTAATGGGCTATAAGCAGAGAGAGGGAATGATTTTACCTGTTTTTTAGTCAGAAAAAGAGCTTGGTGACTGACACTTGAACCCAGCCACAAATGTATTTGATTTGGACCAATACTAGCATTTCTTCCTGTGTGCACATTATACTATTGATTATAGTTGCAAGCCAATATACTGTACAGCAGGTTGAGTTACAGAATGAGTGGATTATAAAGCAGTACATTAAAGTATCCAGTGGAAATGTCCAAATAAATTGCAGATTTGTTTGCTTTTTAATTTTCACCCAAATAAATGGCGCAACCATTGCTGACACCTAATGTACAGTGAAGTGCATTAATAAAGTTAAATCAATATTTCGGTTCATTGAACCGGCGCCTTAAAATAAAGTTCTTTATTTGAAATGATCATTTCTATGGCATAGATCCACATTATCCCAATGCTTACGGTGTGCTCCCTTGACCCCGTGGTGTTGAAAGAACAGCAGGATAGCCTTGTGGTTGGTCAGGGCATCCCCCAACTGGAGGGCCGGAGTTCGATTCTTCGTGTGGCGATGCCTGGCGAAGCGCCCTTGAGGAGTATTCTTAATCAAAAGTGTATTTGGATAACTTCAATGACTAGGCATGACCTTTCACAACTAGCGCTTACTATGGCTTTGGGAAATCCTTTCCAAAACATTTATTCAAAACATCGTCCTCTGGTCGGCATGCTTTTCTCGATGGTGTCTTAATGTCCTGACAACATGGATGACTCAGGATTAGATAACTTTGTGATTTATTATGTAAGAGTGACAGCTCATTGGTTGGTTTGCAGATTTTGAGACCAAATGAACACATTGCGAAACAGCGCTACATCGGAGCCAAGAATGTGCTAACCAAAGGCACTCGAGAATGGGTTTCCTTTGACGTGACAGAAACAGTGCGGGAGTGGCTGATGAACAGAGGTGAAAATGAAGTCGCACCACAAACAATCAGGAATCATTTCTACAACGTATCAGTTGATCCTGTTTAACGTGGCATGTCTGCACTCTGCGCACTTTCATACTTTATGAAAAGTGTTCTGCTGAACTGAAAATACTGACCATTTTCATTTCCTGTAATTCATTTCCACCAGGATCCAATTTGGGTTTGGAAATTAGTGTGCACTGTCCCTGCCACACCTTTAACCCGAACGGTGACATCATTGACAATGTGAACGAGGTGCTGGAGGTCAAGTTCAAAGGTGAGAGCCAACGTTTTGTTGAAGAATCATGACATGACAGAAACAAGACATCAGTACCTCTTTTAATCTGATGTCTTTTTCCAGTTTATGTATCCAGATGCAATTGATCACATAATATAATCATATGCTAAATAGGAATTAAAGGTACAACGTTTCAAATTTTCTCATTATCTTTGGTGAAGAGTGCGATATTCTTTGCGCCAGCATTTATTTGGGACAAATTGGGAGGGTCACGTGGAGGTTGCTGTGTGTGTGTGTGTGTGTGTGTCTAATCTAAAGCAGCAGAGAAGGGAAAACTTAGTATACAATAAGTATTTCCTTTGAAGCCACCTTCATCATGTCATGTCAGCAATATCTGGTCACCTGACGTTCGGCACTTTTCCAAAGGGGTGGAGGGCGAGTACGAGGAGCAAAGTCGCTGGGATCTGGGTCGTCTGAAGAAGCAGAAGGAGCAGTACCTTCCTCACCTGATCCTCATGATGATTCCACCCCACCGCCTGGACACACAGTCCACACGGCGACGCAAGCGAGCGCTGGACACAAACTACTGTTTCTCGTAAGAAGATTACATTCTGTAGAATCAGTTACTCTTATACGACTCTTATACGACTTGTATGTTATTTCTGTTTATGAAAGCTATTGGGTCAGTTGGTCTAGTTCTTGACTTTTCTTCTTCACTGTAAATATATAAGTGAAAAGTGTTTTTGTTTATAGATGAGCTTAAAGGCACAATCCGCGATTGGGTTGAACGGTCACATCACCCCACTTCTGTTTGTTTTGTAAACAGTGTGATGTGGCTGTTAGGAAGCATTTCGCCTAACCGAAAACTTAAAAGTCCATTTTCATGCAACGGAAATTGTGTGTTTTGCAATGTTATTTAAAGGGAGATGCATTTATTTGCATTTATTTATTTATTTACTTACTCTTCAAGAACATTTTCATTGCAGTGACAGACTTTCGTTGTGCTCACAGGAACATGGAGGAGAACTGCTGTGTTCGCCAGCTCTACATTGATTTTCGTCGGGACCTGGACTGGAAGTGGATCCATGAGCCCAAGGGCTATTTTGCCAACTACTGCTCTGGACCCTGCCCTTACCTGCGGAGCTCTGATACCACACACAGCACGGTGAGTAGATATTGTAGGTAGACACTACACCTAATTATTTAAGAAAACATCGGATCAAAAGAATAGAACATGGGATTTTCCACTTTTATTACAGAAGACAAACATATAACAGCCCATAGCTTTCTCGTTTTTCTCTGATCCAAATGCAAAATACAGCATCTTATAGATCTTGATCTTCAAGAAAGTAAGATCTCCATGTAAATAAAAGCCTTCTCAGATCCATAAGTGCTAATGCCCCGTGTTTCCTACTAAATGGGACATTAAGGTTTATGTGTGCATGCATTCTTCATATTTTCAGTGAGGTGCCCTAGTATTTTATTATCATTATTAATATAATTTACTATGAAGTCATCCAGCTATTTCACTGGTTTTAACTATCCAACAATCTGCTCCTAACAGATTATAACAAGCCTTACATTAGCGAAATTCATCAACACCTAACGTACTGAATGTGAAGCGATTTACTCCTGTCATGTAACCATTAGTCATATCGGCGCTATTTAAGCACAAAACAGTGATTGCTGTACTGCTACGGATGTGAGATTGCGTCTCTCTCCTATGTTCTGCCGTAGCTGCTGAGCCTTTACAACACTCTGAATCCTGAGGCGTCTGCCTCTCCCTGCTGTGTCCCTCAAGACCTGGAACCACTCACTATCATCTACTACTCCGGACGCACCCCTAAAGTGGAGCAGCTCTCCAACATGATTGTCAAGTCTTGCAAGTGCAGCTGAGGACAGATCAAGGTCGTTCCAGTGCGGCGGGAGTGTGTAGGTAGTGACCAGGCCCGCTGACTTGGCTTGTTGATTTTGAACCCTTAGCTGAGACCAACACTTGCCAATCTTTCTGTGCTCAAACGGACCCTGCGGCCACGTGGCCTAGATTTGAACACCACTCCAAAGGACCCCCATTTTTGTTAAGGACATAGATTGTGTTTGAATCTGGGGTCCTTATTTTTTTTCCTTTTCTTGTTTTTTTTCATCCAGTCAGTTGGGGATGCTATGTAATATTGTTGTTTATTCCTAAATGATACACCCTAAGCCAAAATTCATGTTACACCTTTGAGCTTTGATACATCTAGATTTGTGAATCTGAACACCTTTCTGCCAAAGCTGGATATCAGAGACCCAAAGCTCTAATATAATCTGTATTCTCATCGAAAAACAAAGCTGCTTCATAGACAATGAATGGGAGGCTAACTTTGCGGACACTGCGGTTAATGCAAGGGTGATTCCAGCGATATAGGTATATCTTCTAGTTCAGAAATGTTAGCACTGCCTTGAAGCTTATTTAAAGCTCAAGCAAAGATTCTACAAGTCCAAAGTTAGTTTACCGTACATTGTCTATAGAGCAGCTCCAACCTGCAGTTTGTTGAATAGCTTTGATGTTCCCTGCCTTGGGATGTTGTTGTTGATTGTCACAAGTATAGACTGAACTGTCCCAAATGGTCAATGTTCTATTTGAGGCTGGATTTTTTTTTTTCTTGACTTGCCTTTGGTTCCCCTCCCTTCAGACAGTGGGCATTATCTTCAAACACAAAGGAGAAAGGACAGACTTGCTGCTGTATCCAAAGCCATAGCTGTGGTCAGGGAAAAGGAGAGCTGAGAGAATGCCTGTTGGGTTTGCAATGGAAAGTCAATGAGCAAAAAAAGTTGAGCCAAGCCTTTCTTTTTTTGGCCGAGCCAGCAGCAACGACCTTTTTTTTTTTTTTTTCGTTGCGTCTATGAAAATGGATGGAAGAAGAGGAGACCTGTACGGACGGAAAGAGCTGCGATGGAAACAAGCAATAAGCACACTGCCATTCACTGGAATCCCTGACAGGTTCAAATTATTTTTGAGACATCAAATAATATGCTGGAAAAGAGCAACTGTTGCGACATTTTATGACATTTCTTTTACATTAATAGCAGATTTGGTCTGTTATACAACTTGTTTGTATAGGGATTGTTTCACTAACTGAGAAAAAAGTTGACGCGTATCTCTGTCATCTGTGGCGGAAACTCCTTTTGTATTAAACTATGGGTATTGTAATTTTGCATTTCCTTGTGACTTTGAAAGAGTCAGGGCAACTTTTCATATGTATTAAACTCAGTGTGACCTGTTGTACACAACACAGCGTATGTCTGACTAGGATCATTGGAACCCGGACAGGTAACTAGCCATGAAAAATACTTCTCTATGTATTTGACAGATATTCATCAAACAGGAATGCTGTGTAATGTGAAGTGTAATATAACAGCTGTTTTTTGTTTTCATTATAGTAAGGGAATATCACCCCGTCAATTCACCCATCACACTTCACATCTGCCAGCTGACAAGGAATTCAAATTGCAGTCTGAACTCTGGTGTTTGTGCTCCGGAAAACACTGCACTCTTTCATTCCCTGTGCTCTGTCTCTGTTTGTTTTGGTGCTCTTTTACAGCGTGAAGCCTAATGGAACATGAAAAAAAAAATAAAAAATGG
>OMKK01041991.1:0-20090 GCA_900302305.1 Polymixia japonica | reverse complement strand
ATTCAATTCCTCATTTAATCCTGATGATAGCTCTCAACTAAGGAATGTCTCTATGAAAAAATATATAGCCTATATATATTGATCCGTCTATTGATCTCAATCCAGTCTCACCAGGAGGTCGACCAACTCTGAAGAAAATTTGCCAAGCCTGCAAGTAAGCTAAAATCAACTAGGGACAACTCAATATTATAAGTAGCTAGAAAAAGTAATTTTTCTGACATTATGAAGACAACCAAACCCTTCCAGCAGTTTGCTGACCAAAAATAAAATCTTTCAACAGTCAAAATTTCAAGAGCCTGACATTAGTTTTTCTAACTTTAGCAGGCTCGCTGTAGCAACATGGCCAACTTCTTCTGATAGCTAACATTACAGCTCGTAGTCTAAATAACTACTTAGGCATACATTTACTGGAGCGATGTAGTTTTGTGTAAACAATGTTTTCATCAGAAATTCTCTTCATATCTGTTGTGCTAGGCTAGCCACGTCAATCAATCAAGTGGGCCTTTAAACATGGACAGTAATTATTTTCTGAAAATAAATCCTGTGTAGGTGTGTGTGTGTGCGTGTGTGTGTGTGTGTGTGTGTGTGTGTGTGTGTGTGTGTGTGTGTGTGTGTGTGTGCGTGCTTGACATTAACCACATGATATAATCCTTCATTGAAATTACTTCCATGTGAAATTTAGAACAGTCAGTGTAACTAATAGCATGAAACTGAACAATGTAACCTTATGGAATATGCCTGTACTTTAAAAAACAAACTTTAAAGAAACTTGTTCCCTCTTTTCTCTATGTTTTGTTGTCAGGATTATCAGTATTAAAGTGGCAATCTCGAAGATCTCCCGTTTTGTTGTCTTTGTTGACACCTATGGCAAAAAGCAGCAATTGCAGGGGTGTAATTGGGGAAGTTGCCACAGACACCCGGTATTTAATACTCAATCTCCATTGTGTTACCTTATTCAGTGATAGATAGTGACTTAACAGACATTTATTTAAATGAAAATCTTCTGAGATATTCAAGATTGCTATTTTAATTTTCAAAGTTTAAATATTTGTGGATTCCTTTTTTTCTTATACTCTTTCTCCTACAGGCTCTTCTATACTTCTATAGAGTCCGTTTACCACCAGAGTTTGGTATGTTTAGTCAGCTGAGAAAGCTGTTTCTGTAAGTCATCGGCAAACAAACCCGGGTTCTGAATAATTTTCATAGTATGAAATCAAATTAACAATAATGAAAAAAAAAAAATCTCAGGTTCGGACTCGAGCAATTGAGCAAAGTGTGAAAACACCCATAATGAGTGATGTAATCTGAGCTCACAGGGGTCTTTTGGTCTTTTGGCATCAAAACAACCATGACCATGCAACCAGTTTTAGGTTGATCAGTCCCTGGTTTCTGCCCAAGGTGTTTGTATACTTTACAAATTAATCCTTTTATATATCTCCCTGTACAAAATGTAACATTAAATTAACTCTGAGCCAAGAAATGTTATTACTTAAATATCTATTGCAGCTAGTTCTCTTCACAATCACAATTATTTCAAAACATATTTGACTTGGAGGTTAGAAAGTTTAATCAGGTGAATACTTCCACAATTATTATCTTAGGTGCTCCAACAAACATGGGACCTCTGAATTCTTTCATCTTTGTTCCTTGAGCATATTTTTCTCTCTTCTGTTACTGACATAATGTTTTAACCTGCAGGATGTGAAATGAACCATAGAAAATTGTATAGAATAATTCTAATATAAAACATTTAATTGCAGTGCCTAACACTACGCATTTGCATAGGATTGCCCCAGAAGAGTACCAGGCATTTGAGTAATCCACATAATTGTTTAGGTGCAAGAGCTCAAAAGCTACGCATGAGAATGATACCATTAATATTTATGGGATAACATCCACCTAAGCAAAAGAAACCTTGGTTTACATATCCTACTTGTTATTCCTTTTAAGCACAGACAGCATCTATGTGATTACTTAACTGTCATCAGTCAACAAGACACATCCACACTAATTTCATTAGAGCTAACAAGCTTGGTGGTGTCGTGCATCACAATGACAATATTAGCAACTCAGGGGCTTCTGAGTCCTTTGGTTAATGGTACTCAGGGTTTTAGAAAGGAAGCTATGACCTATTTTAGTGGCACTTAAGAATAGGTGCTGTCTCTGGGAAAGTCTTTTCTAGTTGATGACATTCACACCATTTAAGCTAGCATGTAAAGCTATATTGATTGACTATATTGCTTTCTAATTGGTTTTGATTGTAAATCAAGTCAAATATATTTCTCTATATAACCTTACTGAACAGTTGTAGTAGCTTTTGATTGCTATGATAGTGCCATCTAAGTAAAGAATGCAAAATAAAATCAGCAGTTAAAAGTGATTTTAAGGTTTAACAAAACCCTAGACCACTTTATGGGGATTTCTCACCATCTAAAGGTTTCCCTCCTTAAAGCTGATATGTGCAAGGGAAACTACAACAACAAACCGTTACAGTTTAAAACAAACGCTTCTCTCCCCTGTTCATCAAAAACCTCACATGCTACAGGTGCCAAGATTCTTGGGAGAAGTTTAGAGTCGGACCGGCAATGTAAACATGGTTTAGAAAAGAGGGAAGATCAATGGCAGACTTTTTTGTGAAGATCATATCTCACTGAACATTCTCATAGCACACAGTGTTTTTATGCTATTTTAACATAAAATAACAGACATTTTGCACATAGCAGCTTTATGGCCACATATACACCTGTCATTTCATGTGATCTGTCGTTTCAGCATACGCACCTCCGTGACCCCGTGTTTGTGCGTAAGCGAATGGCCGTTGCACTCTGGTGATTTGCCACCGGTTCACGCTATGGTGCTATTGGCCCTTGGTTTGAGTAAGGCATCAACGGGTATCATTGTCCATGAGGTTTCAGATGCCCTGCACTCCTTACTCAGTACTTGCATACGCATTCCCAAGGGAGCACGGCTCCAAGAGGTCATGCATGGGTTGGAGGATGCGTCAGAGCCTTTGATGGCTCACATATCCCTATTGTTTCCCCCAAAGAAAACGCTGCTGATTACTACAATAGGAAAGGCTGATTGGTTGAGTAAGTGTATGCATTTATAGTTTTCATTGAAATTCCCTTTTATGATGTGCCTGCATGTGTGCCAATGGCAAATACGACCTGGTCAATGTCAATCGTATTGAGCAATATTTTATTATATATTCACTTTTATTTCATGAATTACTGTAAAAAAAAAGAAACAAATGTAACATCACCTCTACAGCTTCACCAACATTAACATCCGTTTTACCCACCGTAAGCGTTCTGAGGGGCCCGATTGCATCTAGACTATCCAGAGTTGCGAACACAAAGCGAGCTCGTCCGCCTTGTGAAGTGGCCCAGCTGATCCCGACGCGGTGCGAACGCAAAGCGACCTCTGTGCTTCTAGACCTGTCACATGTTGAAATGACAGCCGGAACCACGGCCTAAGTAAGTAGTATGACGGAACTGCATTAAAGCAAAAATAATTCCTGCCTAAGACTTAAAATTTTGATTCAGACAACCCAACTTAATGTATGATGGGGTCTATGGGGTTTGCAGCTTGAGGGGCTAAGATTACTCTTTTTCAATCATTTCCCCTGACAAGACATTAAATTTTTGTTCTTATAAAACTCAGACCTTATCCAGCATAAATCAGACCTGCAGTTTTAATTCAAAATCCAATCATATTCCTTTGTAAATTAAATGAGTTCATCCATTCTTAATAAAGAGTGGTGAATTGGCTATTGCGCCCCATAAAGAATTGATAAGCTGGCAACAAATAATGCAGGCTGCTCTTGACCTTGGCAGGAACACCATCTTTGACTCACGTTTATTTTATTACTGATTAATCAAGCCAGCCATTTATCTTAGTCAATACTCCAAGTGTAAAACAAAAAAACTAGTGACATGGTGACCATGGCTGACTTGCAGGGGACATATAGTAACTACAAGAAAAAAAACAATTAGCAATGAGTTGATTGAATAGCCATCCTAAAAATTAATTTACATCTCCTGAGGTTGTGTTTGCGTCATGTTTGTCTTCTTTCCTAATCTAACAAAGAGGCAAATATACCTTTTTATGTGGAGGTGAGTGCTGGGATAAACAGCACTGATCAACACATTCTCACATAGAGCACTTGCAATCGCCAGACGTCATGTCTCCCAGATCACTGATCATGTGCATTGCATTTGCAAAGAAAGCCCATGTTCCTGCACTTATTGTTTTCTTTTGGCAGCTAATTAAAAGGATTAACATTTCTCAATAACAAAAAGAGAAAGCAAAGCATTTACAGTGATATTTCACTTAAGTCGATTTTTTTGGTAACTCGTACCTCAATATTATTACGAATAAGAACATTCAGGCAAAAAAAGGCATAATTAACCATTGGGACTAAATGGCAATATTAGAATTATGTTTCAAAATGAGGGGTAGTGAGTGTTTTTAGCTTAAAGTCCACCTCCAGTATTTTTTGCATTTTTGAGCTGTTTATTATTGTCCTATGCCAACCTTGCTGCTATAAAGCGATTCCATAGTCACCACCATATTTTCTCTACATATTAAGTGATTTATGTGCCAAATGTAAAACATTTCAGGCTCCTCCGTAAACAAAAAGTGACATATCACTATCCAAGCTGCCATGGTTTTGCTAGTGCATGACATTTGATTGGTAACCACACCGTTCTGTGTCCGTTTGGAGAAAAACCTGAGTGTGGAAGCAGGAAGTAAAATTGGCTGGAGGACAGCTTTAAGCTATCCAGGGCAACCAGTATTAATGGCTGACTGTTTATTAATAACAGATGTATTGAAGCACAAAAGGGAAGGATTTAAACCAAAGTCAGCATTTTTTTTTTATTAAGAGTAGCTATAAAACTTCTTTAAACAAAATAAAATATTTTGGCTTTTTATTTATATAGTTTTGGTGAGAGTAAATGAAATACCAGTTTTGTTCATCAAGAATAATTAATAATACTAATTAGGTAGTCAGAGCCATTAAATGTGTATGGACATGAAGAGCTGGGTTGATCTAAAAACTTTAAATCAAAATTGGCCAGGGTATTAGATATGTTTAACTCTTACAACAATGATATTCTTAAGGTTATCTCGCCTGGACCATAGCTATTCTTCTCCTTAAATATTATTTGAATAGATATGCCACTTAAAAGAAATCAGACAGCACTTTTTGAATAAGAGTACAGTACAAAATTGAGAACCCTGGACTGGAGTGACACAAGGAATAAGTGGAACTTCCTTTTGGAAGTGTAGAACGCAATATAATATGATAAAATATATAATAATGTATAATATGCTAAAATACAGTTTGAGTCATTGAGTTATGTCTAGAGATGTCTATTTAACTAGGTGCATATTTCAACTCAATTGTATTCAATGCCCCACTACTTGATCTGCTAAATTAACAAATGTAAGATATCTTATTTTGATATAAAGGCCTGGATTGGTGAAATAAGTGGAAAGAACTTCAGTATGTGTGTCTTTCCTGATGTGAAGACCAAAAAAAAAATCCAGGAAGGAAATACAGATCAATATAACCAATAACCTGTTAAAAATGCATGCATATTCACCAGCGGCTAACACTACAGGCACAAACTTTGAAAGCATTCGATGTAGGAACATTCTCATCTCATCTCTATCTCACCAGTGACCAAAAGGATGAAAAACAAGAAAGGGAAAGGGTGCCATGATCACTGAGCCTGCTTCAAAACATGCTTTAATGCAGGGCCGAGCACCACAGGGGTATGGGGTTATCTACTTCCCAACATCAAAGGGACCAGAGCCATTGGACTGCCTGTGCATGCTGTGCCATACAGACCATTAACTATTCACCAGCACCAGTGCTGTGTCTAACTGAGCTGATTGGCAAATTAGCTTGTGAATCAAATTGCATTATATTACAGCTCAATAAGTGTAAACTAGATGACCTAGCCAATACAAACTTAATCCAAACAGATCAATTTCAGCTTTCCTGCTTGTGCATATTTAAAAGTAATTTGTTTTAGTTTGAGTTCTATAAGACCATTTATTTCTTATTTGTATTTTTCTGTCACAGTTTGTAGAGAATGTGATCTGTTTTATTTGTGGTTTCCTGCTGTATTGCTTTTGTGGGCCTTCAAAATATGTCAGCATTCCCTGTGCAAAGTAAAACCATTGGCCAGGACTGATTTTCCACCTGATTTGAGAAATTGATAGAAAATCAATTATATAGGAAGCAAAGGCAACTCTGCCAAATTAAACCCCCTCCATCCCTTAAAGGGGACTTATTTCAGTGTCTTTGTGGTCATTAAAACATGTTTGTGTAGAAAAAAAGTAAATTAGTCCATTCTGAGTATTGAAATTCTACCCTCTGTGTGTCCCTTGGTGGTCATAGCCTGATGTTTACTTACTGTATGTATAAGAGACACAGCCCTGATTGGCCACTTGATGGGGAGGGGTGGTGAAAGATTTTGAAAAATGCTCCATTTTGACTGTGACTGGTAGGCTGAGCTGTCCATCACAGGTCTGGGCAGCACCTTTGCAACTTGTGACATCACAAATTGGCTGAAATTGAAACAGCTTGTAAAACCACATGGATATTTGAAAGTACAAGTCTAGCCAGATGCCATACACTTGCAGTTTCACATTTTTACAGTTTAGGAATACTATTTTTTTATATTCCAAGATATGTTCCCTTTAAGGCTCTCTCTCTTTCTCTTGTCACATGCCAAGACTGCTAAATTAATGAAATATCTGTGTATTTTTTCTCTAAAATTCAATGTGCCTCACTAAATAGTCAAAATACAAATGAATCTACAACTTTATGAAGGGTGACATATATGATGAATTTTGATTGGACGTGTTAATGTCCATCGTTGTTATTGCTAAAACACACAGCAACAACATGTTAGTCCAACCAGATGTGTTAAAACTTGAAACCTTTTGCATGCCATGACCCATGGTTTTGTGGTGATGAAAGCAAATTGTTTGACCATGATGTGATGTTCATGTTGTCTCCAGATTTGATTTGGCATGTTTGTCTATAGATCTTGTGCTGTGTGGAAGGGTTTTTAGTGTATTATTTGGTAGGGCTGAACGATTTGTGGAAATAATCTAATTGTGATTTTTTTAGACCAATATTGCGATTGCGATTTAGTATGCAAAAGGTTCCTTATCTTCTGTATTTTTCACTAAACACATGCAATAAATCATTCTATAGTATGACTAACACAACATTGGATACAGTCAACATATAAACTGCTCTTTCCTGTAGGCCAGGCCTACGTCTAATGTTGAAATGAGACAAATTGATGCATAAATTGATATGAATAACATATCTTTATTTAACTATTGGAATTGTAAAAAGAAAAACCTTTAATCACAGTACAGTATTGACTGATTGATTTATCTTCAAGCCTTAAGTAAACATGTAATATAATAACATGTAGTTGTAATATGTAAACATGTGAATTGCACTTTTTTTTTAAATCTAAAAAGAAACACTGCGTGAACATTGATATAAATATTAAATAAATATTGAATGAAATGAATAAATTATAAATAAATACAAATCTTACTGATCTCTAGTCAGTAACAGTAACAAACCACACAGACTAAAGTGCACAAGGAGTATGGTTCTGTCAGCCACAATCATCCTACTGTATGGTTCTCAGGAGGTTCTCAGGAGGTCACAGGTGTTTTGCCAAGAAAATCAGCATGTTGACCTTTGCTGGTTTTAAGGATGAACGAGTACAAGTTACCATATTCCCTCCAGTGCTAAACAGACATTCTGAGGGGGAACTTGTGGCTGGTACACAAAGATACTTGCAGGCCAACATGCTCAGTCATGGAAAGTTGATCTTGTGCATCTTCTACCAGACCAAGGGATCTTCTTCTCATGTAAGGATAACATTGTCAATATCATATTCAAGAACATTATCATTATTATTATTATTATTATTGTACTTTATCTTAACTTGGTTATATATACGTCTCGCTGACTGTTCCATTTCAGTCTTCAGTCGGGTCTTAATGGCAGGGATGTGGTCTGCGCTGGTGTACTGTGGTTTGAACCTCAGGTCCAGAAATGACGCAACGTCCAAAAACTCCTGGGTATCGGGTTCGCTATACTTGTCATTGAGGTATGTCAGGACCTTGGTTTTAATCGACCTAGACAGGTCAGTGTCCACATCATCCTTCAGCCAGGACTGATGTGGCCAGAAGATGGAGAACTGGCTTGAGGTAGGACATGCTGACGTACTCCTCTCCAGAAAGAGCATCAGTAAATTCCTGGAGAGGATGTAGCGCTTTGTGAATGGACTCTCAATATCCTGTCAGGTTGGGACGAGGGGGCACGCATTTCAATGGCCTGACAATACCTTATGGCCTTGGTCTGTTCCAGTACTCTCCAGTACTCTACTTGCAATCATCATTTCTTTGGACCCCCATCTTGTTGGGCACTCAGGTAGCCCAGGAAGATTGAGCTCCCTCTGTGCCTCAGCCATTGCTGACTTCTTCCAACTGTGGGAGAAGTGCCCCACCAGCTTCTTGCACAGTCCTGTTGCTCTTGACACTCTGTCATCTTTCATTGCCTTTTGTCACGGCCACTACCTCTGGGAGGTAGTGGCTTGGGATTGGCGATGTAGTGTGTGGTTGTTGGTCTGTGTGCGACTCCCATTCCCGTCACCAGGTTTTCCAGCTTGCTGCCTACCTACACACCTGCAGGCAGTTATCCAATCGGGGATTCCTTATCTACCCGGAGAAGCCACACACTCATCGCCAGATCGTAAACGTTTCTATGGTGTACGCTTCTCGGCCGTGAAGCGGCCTTGTGTTCATGATTACACTTCCTTGTGATTCATTGTCGGTTACTAACGTATGTCTCCCTGTCTTCACTCCAGGTTACCTGACTCCGCTTGTCCTAGACTACTCTACCTGCCGCCGCCCTCGATCTCGTTTCTGCCCTTCGGTTCTGTTACCTGCTCGCTCCCCGAACCTCTGCTTGCCCTCGACTACTCGTCTCGTCTCCTGCCCTGGCCTCGGATTGATTCACGATTCTCCTTTTTGCCTAGCCCCCTTACTCTTTTAAATTATTGTTTTCCGCTAAGGTTGTTGTGTGTGTCTCTTTGTCGTGCGCTTGAGTCCAAAACATACTGAATCATAACACCTTTTAGGAAAGAAATTTAAAAAAAATTAAATTAGTGTACTTCATTTACATACAGTTTAAGTTGTGTGTTACTAGGCTCTCTGCCTGCGTGTTTTATATAGCTATGGCAACCTGGCTAAAATATGTGCGGGATGGCACGCTGTACCTTTTATCCAGTGTCTTTAGCAAAGCCGTAAACCCGGCCTTGGTCACCGTGTTGAGAGGCATCATATCTTTCCCTATGAACTCCGCTATCACCTGAGTGGCATTTTGAATCTCGTTCATATGGTGATATACTGTCAAACATTTTGGTCAGTGATCCCTGCCGGGTGGTATTCGGCCTGCTTGACACACTAGTGGTCAGGTTTTTAGCCATGCAATCATCATACATGGCCTTGTGATGTTTTCTTAAATACTGGAATAGGTTTGTAGTGTCGCCCCGTGTTGTAGCTACGGTAGCAAGGCACGTCCTGCACAATACCCCACTCTGCAGAATGTTCTTTTCTAAATCCAAAATAGGTCCAGACAACCAACGTACTGCTCCTCTTTACACTAAAGGCACCTCTTATGTTTTTATGGTTTCATACTTGCTGCAAACAAATTTGCCCTTCTGGGACACTTAATAAACAACTTGAACTTGAACTTGAACTTCTTCAGTGTTCGGTTCCTCCAAGGCCATTTTCACAAATTACCAACAAATCAAAGCGTAGCGTGGAAAATTGTTTTCTTCATCTGCTGCTCTCGCTTGCATGTCACGTGCACGTAGGGTAGAGTGTGTGCACGTGAATCCGACGTGGCCAGGTGTTTCCGACCCTTTGATTGGTTAGATTGTGTAACATTATAAAAAAAATATTTATTTTAATCTCAGCTTTTGCGATTTTAAAATTGCGTTCTATTACATTGCAATGTCGGTTTGAATTCGATTAATCTTACAGCCCTATAATTTGGCTATATAGCATTCCTGCAGTCTGTGATCATGTCTGAGGTATAGGTGGTCGGTTTGTCTATGAAAACTCCTTAGACCTATACCATGTGAATTTAAATTCTTTGCTCCCTTATAGTATTTGGAGGCAACTGACACAGCCGTCATCAATCAATAACTCTCTCAGTTACCGGTGTCCTCACATTCACGTTAGTGTTGTAAAACTTTCCAGGCATGAACACCAAATAATTTCCATTCACCATGACCTTGGAGAGGTAATGATACTCAGGGGTTACATAACCTTGTAGTAAGGCACACAGAGTGAAGATGCTATTACAGAGTATTCCTGAATGTTCCACTGATACAGAGTCGACTGCAAGAGAATTGAGCAGTGTCATTTCAAACAGTAGTCCTTTGAGCATCATAATTAAGACGGAAGCAGAATATTTTGAACAGAAACACTATTGTTAACAACCCACATGATTCAATGGACGCTCACTTGAGATCTGATTGGAGCCTACTTCTTGAGGCCTCCACAGTAGAGTCCAATCATTTGTTTTGTGGCCTATTCTGATAACTATGTCCTCCACATGTGCTCCTCTCCTCTCATACTGTAACATATCAGTCACAGACCTCAACGATGATAAAAGGTGTAATACTGATTAAGCAGATACCAACTTAGCTCCCTTTCATCATTTAGCAGAAATTAAAGGAGCAATGATTGAGCCTTTTGCATGCTAGGATGATACATCATCGCTGTTTTAAATGTTTAAACCCTATATTATCTAATAGTCAGTTTGTGTGAAAAAGATTGTTAGCTTCAGACACATTTTTTTTTTGTTCTGTATCACTGAATGGCTAGACTTGTATTTCGAACCCTGCTGGTCAGTTGTGAACCTTGTGAAACGTGTCTTTAATCTCTGGTATTAGCCAGAGATATAGTAGTTTGTCATCAATGTTAGAGCTATGTCAGCCTTTTGGGCAACACAAAATGTTTGACATTTAGAGCAAAAATAGTTCCATTTTAAATGGAAAAAAAACATTATACTGTTGCCCCATTGGCTAGTATTACCTTACAAACTAAAGCACTTTAGCTCAGAATGGTCTGTTGACTCCATAGAGCCCACAAAACCATCTACAGTAATTCCGCATAAAAAAGACTTTTACTCATGGCCAACAGTCGGGCAATTTTGATTGTGCGTGGTGCTGTACGGTTTTGGTACACACAGCCACTAAAAGATAAATTCCTATTATTCCAGATTTGTCACATGCTAGTTTGGTGAGGACCCAAAGGCAGGGAATCTTGAACAAAACCCAAAAGGGAATTTGAATCCAAGGAAACCAGAAACCACAAAGGAAAAAAGCAAGACAAACACCAAGCAGAAAAAACACATCAACAGCAAAAACACATCTATAGTAAACACATGTACAGAAAACACATGTAGAGAACACAATGGACCGACAAAGACTGGGGAAACAAGACTCATATACACTGGGTGATTACAAATGAGACACAGCTGGGCAGACTAGGACTAGACAAGGAAACACAACTGGACATAGAACTAAAGGAAATAGACCAGGGAACCTAATACACATAGAAATACAAAACCTAGATACTGAACAGAAAACATGATCAAAACAAGATACAGCCAAGACAAGAAGACACCAGAATGCACAAGGGGAAACACTGAGGTATAGAGGGATCATGGGGAAACCATAGGGAGAGACATTGAGAGGGCAAGGGTACACAGAGAAAGACAAAGAGATAAAAATATACAGAGGGTACAGAGAGAGAGACAGAGAAAGACCAGGAGATACAGAAAGGCAGAGATACAAAGGGCAGATAGACACGGGGAGAATCAAGACTGAGAAAACACTACACTGAGGCAACAAGATAACAAAATGAACTTAAAACCACGCAAGGCAAAAACAAGACAGGAACCAACCATGGCAAAGCAGAATAACTAAAAGCCACGCAGGGCACAATCATGAAAAGAACAGAACTATGCAAAACAAGGCAAATCAGACAAAACTAAAAGCAATGCTGCTCAGCTCACCTAAGGAAAATGAATCTTAAGAGGCTGCTTATTGTGGGGCTTATGAATGCTGGTCATTGCAATGCACATTTCTGCCTCCTAACTCCCTCCTACACAAACACACATGCAACACTCAAATATACACACACACATTTGAATTACGGTAAGTAGCAGTATAGTCCATACATTTTTAACCATAGCTATTGCCTTTCCTGCCTTCAACAGCAGTGATTATTTTGTCTTTAACCAGGTGGTGGGACTGTTATTTTGAAGTGGGGATAGGAATTGTTGTTGCCACTGCATTACTGGTGATTGGTGTACAGACAATGTCTCAAAACACTAATTGGTAAATGTTTTTTTTTGTTGTTTTTTTGTTTTGTAAAATACACAATGCATTGCTACTGCAAAATGTCCTGGTCGTATGTCACAGTCATCTGTGGGAAGATAAACAATGATCTATTGGTGCTTTCAAGTCATGTTGGTTATATGCAGAATCTCCTCTTCACTGTGTTGCTGAAGGGCAAAATGGCTCTGTGCTTCCGCACTTTGGTGACAGTTTATGGCATCCACATTGTTGGTATTTCCAACTAAAACCACTTGAACGCACACCAGGCCGTACTTACGACTTGCAAACTCAGAAGTACAAACTACCGAGGAGGACTTGAAGGCAGCATATAGTACCTGCAGGAGCCAGACATGAAACAATTATAGCCTAAATGTGAGTTGACAATGTTCATTTCAGTAATATGACTGGTATATCATCAAGCATTATTGAAACACCAATAGCGTGTGTTCAGGTTAAACACTTAGCTCTTGAAAAGGCTGGATATCTAGGATTTAGTCTGTTTGTGTCAATTCATCATAGAGATATACTTTATATATCGCTGTTATAATACTTATGGTAGTTTAGAGTGGATTGTGAACAATTATAGTGTTAGAATAAATATAGATTAATACTGGATGAATAGCCAGGCCTTACAACAATAACTTTATGTCGGGATTGTAAAGCGCGTCATGAGCTGCCGTGTGGATTTACAGCCTCATTTCCTGGATCTGCTGGTCCTGGGGAGGAAAGATCACTATCATACGATCATATGAAGATTACTTATTTATGTAGAATCAAACATATTAACCTAATATATCTGTATATTGGTTTGTTGAATTAAAGTATATTTTTAATCTTATGATGTAGTGAGTTCTTTTCATGCCTCTACGTGTATAGTTCTCTAAATGTGTTTTAGACAAAATAATTAAATACTTTATTAATCGGAAAGATAGGAGAGAAAGTGTGACAGAATAAGTGGCACAGAATAAAGTCATACACATGGTACACGGACATACAGGACTTTATATATAGAGCAAGGGACATAGCAGACATACGCTAGACACTAACAGCACACATCACATTTAACAATTAACATGTATGTATACATTCTATTGCCTATGTATGACATGGCTATGTAGGAGGTAGTGAAGGTAGTGATGGTCCGGTGTACCAGACATCCTCAGTGTTAACCACAATGTTACCAGATAAGGTGCAGTTGCAGTTAAAGTGCATTGGCAGTATGCAGAAAGTGACATTATAAATATGCCATATATAATATATAATTACACTATGTGGTATTATGAATATTCTATGACTAATATAGTAAGTAATAATATAGTATTTTTATATAAATTACGCAGTACGTGATCATTAAGAATATACAGTATGCTTATTAATATGTGTACGTCTGACAGTGTAGGTCAAGGCGGTCAGTCCAGCCTCTCAATCAGTAACTGATTGCATTGGACGTAGCTGACCAACCAGGGGTTAGAGGAGCATGTCGAGGAGGCGGACAGCCATCGTGTCATGTTGACAGGAGGTGATGGCGCGGATGGCCTGGCAACGCCTGCCAGAGGGGAGTTTGACGAGGAGGCGGTTGCCAGGGTGGGTGGGGTCAGAGGCGATCTCACCAGCCCTCCTCCTCACTTTCTAGAAGTAAAGGTCCTCAGATGAAGGCAGTTTGCAGCCAGAGATCGTCTCAGCAGAGCATTTTGTAGCATTGTGCAAATGAAACATCCTCTTTCGATGGCGGTCCCAGAACAACGAAGTCCCTTCTCAAAATAGAGCGCTTAGACCAGGTAGGGTGTCTGCAATTGAAGACTCTTCTATGAGCTCAACTGGACGAGTATCCCGAAGATGTATAACGGGGACACAACGCAGTCAAGGACGGCGAGGTGATAGGTCCAGCGTATCGATTAGCTCTGAGATGTTTGGGATTGGTGACGTGTATGTACATGAAAGTCGAGATTGTTGAACACAATACTGTACGTAGGAGGTGGTGACGGTGGTGGGTTAGTACATCTTCGTCCATCACGGGCTCATCCAGGGGAGAAAGCCCCGTCGTTGCCATCTCTTCAAAAAGGATTGTGCAGCACGAGAGCTTCAGAGGTTCCTCCGTGCTTTCAATGATGGCTGACATCACAGAGGGGCCTGTTTTAATCTCCTCTCTCTGTCCCTCTCTCCCCGTGTACATGTACTCTCCCTCTGGGCTGCTTGCATTATAATGCACAATAATGGAAGGGTCTCTCCCTCTCTCTCTCTCTCTCTCTCTCTCTCTCTCTCTCTCTCTCCCTGTTTTCCTGCGCAGATCTCTTGCTTTGAGCTGGTTCTTGCGCAGGGCAAAATCATGGAAATGTCTTTCCACATCACCTGGGCTTTCTCTCCCTCTCTCCCTGTTTTTTTCTGTCTCCCTCTGTACTGCTCGTATCACAAACAACTTCATGAAAGCGCGTCTCCGCATCTCCTGGGCTTTCTCTCTCGCAGTGTAACTGTCTCCGTCGGGACTACGTATAGCATTGGGCAACATCTTGGAAGGGTATGCACTCACGCTGTCTCTCTGTCTGCCTGCCTCTCAATAATCTGGCTTCTTATAGTCTGAGGTAGCTTTCAACCTGCGCCTTGGTGCATTTTAGCTTGTAACAAAATGTTGCAGATATCGCATTCTGCTTTTGGATCCGGTAGCTGGTTGTAAAACCGGTGTTAGACAGATGGGAGCAGACAGTTTTTCGTGGCCTGCCATAATGAAGAACGTTGTCGTATATACATTTATGTACATATATACGTATATACATAGTATGCAAAGGCCGATGGACGTGGCTCTCTTGCACATAGACCAACAGACAGAGAAGTGCATGTATGGATCAGCTTCGAACTAAGAAAAGGAAAAGTTCTGCAAATCTTCCGGTTTTGCATTCCACGGGTAAAAACGGTTCCTTTGGGCACATATATCCTTACATTCTTTATCCAAAATGATAAGGAAAAGTTATTTCTAATTATCTTCCAAGAATTTGAGAATTCGGTCATTTTGCCTGTGTGACCTCTGTTCAAGTTGTCCACTAGGTCATGTGTAGGGGATGTGGGTAGCTGGCATGAACTGCCATGAGATGGCATACAAAGTAATAACCATTGAATCATTTAGTACTTAGACTAATTTATGGTTATGCATGTAGGTATAGTGAAACTGCACACAAGTAGTGAAAAGCACACAACATTTACTGTAATTGTGTTAGGTTTCAATTAATTAAATTATGGCCTTATAGCTTCCCTAAATAATTATCATAGACAATTAAGTTCATAAAGGAGAAGAAACATGTTTTTGGATGCAACGCATTTGTTCAAACATGATTTTGCCCAATAACTGCAGCTTTTTTGATTACTATAGCAAGCCTTGTACCAACTTCCAAGTTGGTCGTACATTTTGTAAGGGGTCAAGGGTCAGGATTTGTTGATTTGAAAACTTGGATATCCAATTATCATACTCAAGGCCAACACAGTCACCTCATTATCACCTCATTAATGTGGATTTGCCAACAAAGATCAAATGACCCTTTCCAAGCCAGGCTGTGTTGCAGTAGCCACTTCCAGTTTACTTCCAAATTTTACTAATTTATTTTGATCACAACATTAATGCATCAATCAATCAATCATTGATTAACCTATGTTTTGTTTTTCTTGTCTTTTGCTGGTTTGTTATCATTTCTTTTGGTGCCATAAGTTCACAACATTTTCTATTTTGCTGTTTCCATTTCTTTACAGGCCTACATAAATGTTAAACTACTACTACCTTTCTTACATATAATAGGGTTGTTGTTTAAAGTCCCCAAGTGCTTAATGCACAATGCAAAATAAGGGTTCTGTTTAAGATAATAAGTTATGTTTGAAGGGTTCTAATAACCCTTGTGATTATATCAATGTTAAACATGCTTTTTACTGTAGATTTAAGCATGTTACTTGCGATAAAGGAATGGGCATTTCAAAGCTTTTTATTATTATTTTTTTGTCTCTGGTCTACAACACCCCTTTGATAAGCATTGAAAACTAATGTCGTAATAAGAGTTCATAACACCCATATAACTCCACATGCGTCCTTCTCCATCATTTGGTACATGATTTTCGTGTCTGATGTATTTATGATTTATGGTTCGACCCACTGTTTAACTCAGTGGGTTGAACTAAAATGCTAATTCAGCTTTACAAGGACATCTTTATGAACTGCTATTAAACTTCTTGGAAGTATTATACCTCTGATGATTTTGCCATTCAATCACCTGACTAGCATACAGTAAAACAAATTATAAGTAATGTCAATATCTAGAAACTTGCTTCTGCTCTCTGAGCGCAACGTATAGTAAGGTGCAACATGCAGCTGCGCAACATAATTTATGGCCAAATTAATTTTGCGTTAAATATGAGTGATGTGAAGCAGTCAGGCAATGGCGTAATTGCTATATCCTACAGGTCACAGATAAGTAATATAAATATACATCAAAAAGTAGTCATTGCAGCATCAAATTATTATACTTGCCATAGATTACAGACTATGACTTGAAATACATCACAGAAATGGTTTTGATTGTTTTTACTTAGCAATCAAACCTCCACAACAGTAGATGGCTAGAAAGAAATATGATTTTTTTTACATATTCAGGTTCCATACTTCAGTGGTCATTGAGGGACACTTAATTAGAGAAACCCAGTAAATTATTGATTGGAATGCATGCTGTCCTACATGGCACTTTAATCTTACATACTGTCACACTCTTGACTAGCTGTAACAAATTATATCTGGCAAAAAAAAAAAACATGCTATTCAGCTCAATGTAGTATCATAGCCTGGTGTAAGCCATTATATTGAAGACAACATCAAAAAAACTGCATTTCACATTAGAAATATATGTCACCCAAAACATGCAAAAGACAAGAACTACAAATATCCATGCCATAGTTGAACTTAATCTCTTCAGCTTTGTGCTAAGGTATTTTAGCAATCAGCCTTGAAAATCACTTGCCTTCCAGTCCAGTAGCGGGTGGTGATATACTGTACTTCAAACGATCACCAGTGGGCAGAAGGTCTCCAACCTTATCTCAAAAAGCTTAATTCATACAGGTTTATGTTCCTCACTGCTTGCTCTATCTTCAAATGAGTGCCCTCTAGAAGCTGTTAACAATCGCATGGCTATCAGTGGGGGCAGCAGAGTGGAAGCACAGGAAAATGAACTTAGGTCTGGATGTTTTATACTCTAGATACACTTTCGCAGGGTGAAAATTTCCTGAATAATTTGACGCCTCCGTGGTCATTTTGAACATAAAACACCGGGCGGTTCGTTCATTTTCGCTGACAAAATCCTACTGACCACAAATAACATAACTTAAAATGCACTTGGTCCTAGATTAGTTACATAATAATCTTCATGATTATGTATGATTATTTAAATATCACCAATTAATTTACAACTTAGGAATTAGTTACAAAAACAATGGGTGATATGTCACTATAAATGACTGTACTGGCCTGGGGCCTCATTTATAAAGGTTGCTACGACAAAAAAGTGGTGTAAACGGGGGTGAAATGTGCGTACACATCTTTCACAGGGATTTGTTGGGATTTATAGAAAAATTCGAAAAATGTGCGTACATCTACGCATCCTTCCACCCATGCATAGAGCTCACGCAAAGTTTTTCAGACACGGAAATAGCGACTCCATCAGGAGGCTATAGCAGTGAAATCAGGTGTGAACTTTTTGATTACCACTTCAAATACATTCTTTATGCTCCGTATCAAACTACACAGACTTCTAATAGGATAAAATCCCAGAGGAACATCCAGGCCATAATCATTTATGTGTTGTTTTAATCTAAACGCCGTCGAGTTTGCCCAAAAAAGTATCTCCCTATTTGCAATCAACTTTTATCATGGGCTCATAAATTGCGTGTCTCAATGAATCGCCATGAATTCAAGGTGTTAAAGTCATTTGACAGATTGACTGATTGACTGACTGATTGCTTGAGTGTCACAGGGTTATGAAAGGGGTGCAGTGACTGTGCGTAATGGTGCGCAAACAATTGTCCTGCGCTCTGACATGGCCAATTTTTCACACAGGGGGAAGCGTGTGAGTAAAGTAATATAAATATTCATAAAGGGTGTTTCTTGCCCATATATGACTAATTGTGGGTCTTACCGGAGTGGACGTTGAGGCGCGTTCACGTGCTCAATGTACACATTTAGTATGGATCCTAGGCACTGTTTTATAAATGAGGCCCCTGATCTTTAGAAAGTAGATAGAAAATTGTTGGAAAAGACTTTAAATTGAGTAATGCTTTGTTTTCCAGGTATGCTATTTCTAAATATGTAGTGAATAATTACCTGGTAACTTCCTTGAAAGACGCTAAATTATTCACTATTATTATTATTATTATTCACTAGAAAGCACAGAGGTTTTGGTATGCCTAGATATATGATGGGAACTAGGCTATAGTATAGTTAAAGGTAGTTTAAACTGCATTGTTTATGCCCACTGAGACATGGACAGTTGTATCAAGCTAGCCAGACTAGGCCAGCTGCATGCAAAAAACGTGTGGGCCCCACACCTGACAACGTGGTGAAACGCGTCAAAAATTTTAATCAATAAAAAGAGCACTTGTGCATTGAAATAGCTGTTGCGGTTCATTCTTGGGAGTTGCTGTTGCCACCACATGGGATTCTATTATTCTAACTTTTTTTTCTTTTTTTTGACAAGCACCCCTGTCTGGAAAACAGATGATTTCCTAGTGCCAAATGAACTTCTATTTCCAGTGTGTCTTTCGGTACAGTAGTTAATACATAAAAATGCAAATATTTACATTTATCCAAGTATTGACTGCCCTGTGGCTCTTTCAAAAAATTGTATCTGATGAAAAGGAAAAAGAAACCCTCTAACGAAGACTAGCTTCGGATTAAAGAGCAAGGCCAGACGGTGACGGGAAAAGCTGTGTGGGTGCTCTAACGAAGATGTCCGGTCGTGACGGGTGTCTGTCAATACCAGTGCCGTTTTCTCTCCGTCTGAACTGCCACCGAGGCAATGTGTTGCACAACTCTTACTTCATTGCTCAGTCTGAGTGAAGGAGCAATTATTTTTTGGCCACACTGCACGCAAACGTCGTTCAGGCCTGCCCTGTTTGTTGTTTTGTGTGTGGGTGTCTGAGTCTGTGTGTGTGTGTGAATATCTTATAGTGCTATAATAATAATAATGCCTTTATTTTATATAGCGCCTTTCTGAACACCCAAGGTCGCTTTACATACACATACACAGTGACACACAGTGAGGCAATCTGAGTCCTGGGACTCAGATTTGAGAAGCGGCTCTTAATTCAGGCCAGCGTCCTCCCATGATCCGGAGATCCACCTCGACACACCACATCAACATTAATCCATCCATCCAGACATACATACTCACACACACACACACTTCATACCTGCATGTCTTTGGACGGTGGGAGGAAACCGGAGTACCAGGAGTAAACCCACGCAGACACGGGGAGAACATGCAAACTCCACACAGAAAGGACCTGGGCGGCCGGGGATTCGAACCCAGGACCTTCTTGCTGTGAGTTGTAACAACTCGTTTTATAAAATTCCTTATGGCCCAAAATTAAAGTATTCACATA
>OMKK01041987.1:0-12610 GCA_900302305.1 Polymixia japonica | reverse complement strand
AATACCATGAAAATACCATGAAAAATGGTTTCAAGTCAAAGTCAACACAGGATCATTCTGAACAGTATAACACAGAGTCATTCTGAACAGTATAACACAGGCTCATTCTGAACAGTATAACACAGTCATTCTGAACAGTATAACACAGGATCATTCTGAACAGTATAACAGGGTCATTCTGAACAGTATAACACAGAGTCATTCTGAACAGTATAACACAGGATCATTCTGAACAGTATAACACAGAGTCATTCTGAACAGTATAACACAGGATCATTCTGAACAGTATAACAGGGTCATTCTGAACAGTATAACACAGGATCATTCTGAACAGTATAACACAGAGTCATTCTGAACAGTATAACACAGGATCATTCTGAACAGTATAACAGGATCATTCTGAACAGTATAACAGGGTCATTCTGAACAGTATAACACAGGATCATTCTGAACAGTATAACAGGGTCATTCTGAACAGTGAAATTCTTGGGATATGGCAAGCACCAACTACATAGTAGGCATAGGAAAAAAATAACAATATAAAATAAGATAAATATATATACTAAGTTGTTAAGAGAGTCACAAATAAGGGCAAAAAAAATAGCTAAGTTGTACATAACAATAATACAGTAAAATAAAATTCACACTTGGGCATAAGAAAAATTAAGTTATCAAAAGAATCACAAATAAGGGCAAGAATAGCAAAAGTATGCATAACAGGAGAACACAATAATCAGTGTATTGTTGTATGAACAACAGTTGTAAAATTATAACCTTCATTTCTTAAAACACCTAAAACGAACCCCTAAGTAGAAACGTTCCCTGACCGACCGGGTGTACTTTCTGTTCCGATTCCCAGGCTGACTTGAACTGCAACATCCAGGACGACGCGGGAGCGTTCTACGGAGTGACTAGCCAGTACGAGAGCTCAGAGAACATGACCATCACCTGCTCCACAAAGGTGTGCTCCTTTGGCAAGCAGGTGGTCGAGAAAGTGGAGGTACAGACTCCATCGTTGTCTATTTAAGGGTTTCCGCTCTGTGAAGCGATGTACATGTTTGCACCTCACTTACATATTTTGAGCTCTTGTGCTGTATTACTTTGTGTGCTAATTTTCATGACGGACGATTTTGCCGTTGATTCTTTCCCTTTCTTTAGACGGAATATGCTCGGTTTGAGAATGGACGTTTTGTCTACAGGATAAGCCGGTCTCCTATGTGCGAATACATGATCAACTTCATCCATAAACTGAAACACTTGCCAGAGAAATATATGATGAACAGTGTGCTGGAGAACTTCACTATCTTACTGGTAATCATCCCTCTCCTCCCCTCTCCTCCTCCCCTTCTCGCTATCACTTTCCTACTTCATCTCCTCGCTCGTTAACGTGGGCAAGCGCCCTCTCTGGTTTCCTGGGTTCCTGGGTTCCTCCCGCCTCGGCTGCAGGGCGGGTCGGCGGGTCCCGGTCACTCTAGTTGGCTCAAAATAGGGGTCGCGACTGGGCTTCGAGATGAGTTCCTCTCCCCTCGTCCCGCATTCCTCGCATTCCGCGGGGAACGCAACGCAGCGCGAGGAGCCTCATTATCTGCAGGGGAGGAGGGGAGGCGTAGGGCGGGATAAGAGGGGGCGGGGACCCCTGTTGTTAGCCCTCACGTGGGGGGGCTTAGAGTTTCATTCTCCATCGCCGAGAAAGCAAAAGATAAAGGGTGAAACAGAATGTCCTGTTTGCTAATGCGTATGTCGGTGCGCTCGCTCTAAATGGCGTCCGGGGGTTTTGTCTCCTCGATACTTGAAATTCTTCAGATTCTTTCTTGTCGCGCTGATTGACAGCCGCGTGGGCTGTTTTCAAAATATAGCAATACCTTTACTCTGGAGCTAGATTCCAGTCCAATAGGCCCCGCTCTCGACAATACACTGAGTGCCGTGCTTTTGTGTGACATTGAGTGTGACATGGGCGTGTTGTGTCTTCATCTTTCAGGTGGTGACGAATAGGGACACCCAGGAGACTCTGCTATGTATGGCGTGTGTGTTTGAGGTTTCGAACAGTGAGCACGGTGCCCAGCATCATATCTACAGACTGGTAAAGGAATGAGAGTCCCGTGAACCTCCCCCACACACACCCCCATCCCCTCTTTTCATAGACTTACCAACCTCAAAACAAGTGGCAGTGCCTCTACCTAAAAGTCACACCTACGATGCTTTTTGGTCATAGTTTTGGGTGAAGTCGGTCGTGATAAACTCTTTACGTTTCGTTTTTTAATGTATGTGTTTGTTATTTGACTGCAACTGTGAATTGCGGTACAGTTGTTTTATGTTTTAATACAGGAGTAATTTCTCATTGAAAATATGTTGAGTCGATCTCTGTTGGATATACATGTGGCCATATATAAAGAATCCGCTGGTTGAGATTAATTTGGTGAACAGAAATATACTGTAGGTCTTCTTCTGCTTTGTTATGTACACTAAAAAAAGGATCCTGTTTTTTTTTCCTCCTTGTGGGCTGACATGACCTATGTAATGTGTACGAGTGTGTTTTGTACATCTGTAGTTTATAACTTGTAAGCATACATACTGTAGATATACAAAAGTACACCCACAGCCAATAGATTTTCCAAAGAAACAGAACTATCATAACAATACAAAATAGAAGTTAGTTTTAGGGCAGGTGGTAGCGGACGTCATTATCGCAAAATGTGTGGCTATTTCTAAAACACTTTTCAGCTTTCAGGAAAATATGTATCCCTTTTTAAAACACTCCAAGTCTTACACACTAACAACAGGATGAACGCTCTGAAAATACGACTCATACTTATAGTTGCACCTGCTTTGGTTCCTCAACCCCAAAAAAAGTCTTATATCACGTTATGGAAACCACCTGTTACACAGATCTGCGCTGCAAAGGATTCTTTCTCCTGTGATAACTGACACCAGAATTATTTAGGTTTTTAGATATTTGAAAGCGCTACTTGATTGGGCTGTCAGCTTGTCCAAAGCACTTTTCTTTTTCTTTTTTTTTTAATTTAGCGCTGTGGTTGTTTTTTTGGGGTTTTGTTTTTTTTATAGAACAATACTAAAATAATCATGAGACAATAGATTACTTCTAGACAGCAGTTCGGTATGCAGTTGCATTGCCCCAGAATGAGTTTTCAATCTCAGAATTATTTCCCATCTGGTCACTGCAGTGTAGTTTGCAAGAGGTTGGAGGTTGGAGGAGTGTCGCTGCCTTCTCGTTCACACCACCCTACGGTTCTGTGGCCTAAACCAATTCCGAGCCTTAACATGTTATAGCTGTGTGAACTCCAAAACATGCCACTAAAGCTGTGATCTCTTTGCTGAAAGACTCTTTTAATGTGTTTGTATTGTGTACGAACTTCACAATACAATCTGCCAAAGTGTAAGTGTACAGTGCCTTAGAGTATATTTTAACATTACCTGTAGTTTGTTTTAAAGTATAAATCAGTTGGCGTGGATGGGAAAAAAAAAAGAGAAAAAAAAAAATCACTCAACAGTATCTGTGTGACGTACGTTACTTTAAAACGGTGCACTCTTAGAAATAAAGGTTTTTGTAGTGGCACACTTCTGCTGAACATGTTTTTTTAACACGTTCTCCATCACATCTCTAAGGGTTCTTATATATAGATTCATACATTGGTTCACGCATAGGTTCTAATTTTTTGAGCCTTTAAACCTAAAAAGTGCTTATGAAGCAAGAACCTCTTCTGAGAATGAACTATATCAAGACCTTGCCTTTCCTATTGTAAAAGACCAAATATACAGAGATACAGTCATTATTGCATCATGTCCTGCACTGTAGCAAGGAAGTGCCTTTGGGTTCAAATTTCCAGCTTAAAAAAAAGACAGAAATTATTAATTAAATGTTGCTAGACCAAAAAATAAGACATAAATGAAACCAATCACCACATTGCCTTTTTAAAGGTTTGTAAAGATGGCAGGAGACAGCTGGTTACTGTAAAAATTAATTATATATTGATTCTTATGACAATGTGATTTGATTTTTTTTTTTTAGAATTGATCTATTTAAAGAAAACATTTGATGCCTTTTTTTTGTGGTCAAAGTCCGATAGACCTGTTGGAGTGTACAGTCACTGATTGCATACAGGATTTTTTTTTTTTTTTGCAACCGTGAGAATTCATACGCTTTGTACAAACTTGCAGGTTTTTAAAGGTTCGAGGGTTTTGGAAACATTTTAGTTTAGTGGTTTCTCAATGACTACATATTCATACGGTGTGGAAACCGCGTAAGGCTTGCCGTCAGAATGCTCATAATGTTATCACCCACAATGCAAAGCGGCTACGTTGTCAGTCATGCGGCCACCAAACAAATGAGCTGATAGCTGATGTCACTCATCAATCTTTAACTGCATACTGAGTTGGACGCATCGCACTAAATGATCCCTTATCCATTAAATGTACAACACATGTTTTAGTAGTCTATAATTAAATCCACTACATATAAAAGAAGGTTTGGAATTGTTTTCATGCAACATGTTGGACATTTCATGATGTAATTTAATGGTAGATGTGTCAAATAGCCATTCAAATAAACATTCATTCATTCAAAAAACATTCATTCATTCAAATAAACATTCATTCATTCATTCATTCTTTGTACATGACCACAGCTACAAATCTTCAAGGGCCTTTCAAAATGTTTCCAAAACCAGGTCCCAGGTGGCTAAAAGTCTAATTTATCGCTACCCTGGAAATTCAAAGAACCTAAAACCTCGGTGTGTTTAAATCAAACGTTAAAATCTGCTAGTCTGTACGAGGCCATCGAGGCTAATACCTTTCACCATAAAGACCATAGCTACTCCAGCATATATTTACCGTTTCTTTCAAAACTATATACATTTATCTTAATCTAAGAATTTCTAAATAATTGAAGACAATGTCTCTAGTGGATGCAGAGAAGTTAGTTCAATCAGTATTTTGCCACAATCCTATGGACACTGTGGAGTTTTAATAGGCTTTCTATTTTTATTATTTTCATGTTATGTTTACCCTGTGTATCTGTTCACATGTATTGATTACTTAGTGAGATGTTCCTGTTTTCTTACTGTACTTGTATACGGTCGTACTTGGTTTTGTGATGACATTGTCTGTATATTGCAAGTCCAATAGGATGGTAATGATGTTACTGCTGCACTGCTGGTACATTTTGACATGTCATTTCCGACCTAAAACAGCAAACTGTTCCTCCCGCAACCCCCGAGACAGGAGGACGGATTGCCTTTGGTGACGTGAATGTCTTGGAAACGCCATTTGAACACAAAATGGACACACACAAAAAAAAAAAAAAGTTGAGGAATCATGACACAAACATATCAGCAGTTTAGTTCTTGTTGCTAATTGTTATTTTGTCTAAGTGTAGGTACTGGTACCTTTTTGTTTCATTACCATTTTCAGATGTTGGCTTTAAAGTGATCTTCACATAGCTCAGATAGTATGATTCAGACACTTGGGTTTTGTGTGCAAAGTTTTTTTGTAAAAAGGTGCTTTGTATAAAATTATATCTTAGCTTTTCTTGGTACAGAAGTGTGATATCTTTTCATATCCATGATGACAGTTAAGCGTGGGAGCAAGGGAGTGAAAAGAAACTGCTATGTTTGTGTTCTTTACTGCATATGGTCTTGTTTTTGCTCTGTAACATTATGATGCCTTCTTGATAATAGTAGATATTTTGTAGCTTTCTAGATACTTTGTATGTATGCAATATTGAAGTTAAATAAATCTGGAAAATATTGTATCCTTTTTTTTTGGTCCCTTCAACAAAATAACGGCACCAGGGCTGATAAGATACTTAACTGCACAAACAGCTGATAAACGATAGATGGCGCTGTTCACTGTTGTCTTAGCGTACCGGTCCCTGCTCTTACTCCAAGTGACAGAACCCGACACCAGAGGGCGCCATTGCTACATTAAGAGGAAACCAAATTGATCTTTTTTTTTCTTCTTTGACAAAAGAAGCTGTCTGTGTGACATTTGAGATCACAGTATTCACAGTTAGCATGTTATACAGTCAACTGCTGTAGGCCTGCATGGTCCCTTGTTTACTGTGTGTGTAGTAAGTCTGTCTAAGGAGAAATATGTTGACATGCTTTTTTTTTTAAACTTTTGTAAGAAATGGAGCGGAAGTGGAAGAATAGGCTCATAACTTTAGTAAAGCCTACACCACTTTATATTGAATAAAAAACAAAGGGCGCAATAACATTCTTAATAACTTTAAATATTTCATTTTCATTCATTGTTCTATTTTACTTCTTTTTACAACAATTTACTTTTAGTTTAAGTAAATTGAGGCAGGACTATCATCATTTTAATCAGTGATGTAGTGTAAATGAAAAGGTGGCTAAACTATGACCTTCAGTCGCATGCAACCACCGATACAGAGAAAAAACAATTATATTTCCAGAAAAGCATTCATTAATATGTATGCTTCTTCCCCCTAAAAGGTATTATTTACTACAGCTGATCAATTTCATAATATTTACCTTGATGAGCGCTATTCATTTATTCAATTAAGATTTGAATCACCATACGAAGGTGGGGAAACTATTCTGCAAATAAAAACGAGGGTAAACTGAGTTTAGGGGGGTTTACCTTCCTGATGTTATGCTATATTATCTTAATACATATTTCTGTAAACACTGATTTAAAGCGGTCTTATTCTCGGGTGAATTGGAGTTGCACAACTAGGCCACTAATCTCTCAAGGCATCTAGCCTATAAATTACAATCCTTTACTTTTTACAAGAAACAGTGGGCATATCTACAACCACCACCACTATACATTATAACGGACACATCACCCACCACAACAAATAACCATCCTCACCCCCACCGCCATTACAAGAAGCTCCAAGACACCAGATCAATGGCTTTATTTATGAAGCGCTTCTCTAAATCAGAGATAGTGGAATGTAAGCGGAATGTGTGTTCCTTACTCCCGGCCTCTGCTTTTGACTATCTCGACACATTCATAGACACAATACGACTTCTTACCGGCATCTGAGTCTTTTGGGAGCAGTCATGTGATCAAAGCTAAGGCAGTGGTCTGAGAGCGCAGCGCGCAAAAGCCAATCTACTTGGAGGATTATAGACGCAACAAACTGCGCCAAGGAACCCGGACTTACCAACCTCAGACTCAGACCCAACCTCAGACTCAGACCCAACCTCAGACCCAACTTCAGAGATGTTATTGGGACGCCAGGACACATGGACGCGTTGAACTGCGCGTTGAGTCCGCAAAGTGTTACTTTTTCTCCCCTTCAGCTTGTGAATCCGTTTGGAGCAACGACGCGCTATGTTCTCTCATTATAACTAACTAGGAAAAAAAAAGACGAGCCAAGCTCCGCGCCGCGATGGAACCGGAGGAGAGTAAGATATCCGTGTGGGTTCGCCGAGAGGAAAAGCTCATCTTCGGCTTGTCGAAGCGCACGACCTGCGCAGACGTCGTCAGGGCGCTGCTGGCGGACCGGAGCCTCTCCGCGGACGCGCTTTCCGAGACGTCGCACTTGCATTGCGTCGTGGAGACGTGGAGGGGCTTGGAGAGGGTCCTGCCCGGCAAAACCAAGATTCTGCGCCTTTGGGCTGCGTGGGGAGAGGAGCAGGAGAACGTGAGGTTCGTGCTGGTTAAACATGAGACGTCTTTGGGAAACCGCGGCCCCCGGAGCGCAGAGGCGCGGGTGGTGCTCAGCAGAGAGAGCCCCCGTGTTGTCAGGGGGACGGCGGGGGCCACCGCGGGGTTCTCGGCGGAGAAGCAACGGCGGATCGTCAGGAAAGCTTTCAGAAAGTTGGAAAAGATGAATCAAAAGAGAACGCGGGCGGCCCCCAAGGACGAGTCCTCCGCGGAGAAGATGGAAACTTTGGTGCACCTGGTGATCTCCCAGGACCAGACGATCCGCCGGCAGATCCAGAGGATCGGCGAGTTGGACACGGAGATCGAAATGTGTGAAGCGAAAGTTCATTTCGACAGAATCAAAACGCACGGGGTCAATTATGTACAGGACACATATTTGATGGACGTTGGCGCCGACGCGCCCTCCACTCGCGGGGGTGAAACTCGCTTCTCCGTGGAGTCTCTCGCCAAATTTGAAGACTACGCCCGGCAGTGTGAGGAGGTGGTCAAACTACAAGAGGTGCTGTCCGCACACGAAGCGCTCATGGACGGGATCACCGCGGAGATCCAGGAGGAGCTGAACCGCAGGTGGATGACGCGCAGGCGAGGGGCCCTTCCTTGCAAACACACTGAGCTCGGGACCGGCGAGACCGACCCACGGGTGTCACCGGTCTCGACCCCCGCATCCACCGACCCTTGCGCCCCGGAGGCGGACGCGTCGTCGGACAGTGAGCCGCTTTTGGAAGAAGAGAGGGTGAAAACGCAGCTAGATACGAGTTTGTACATTGGACTTCGCCTGAACGCGGATTTGGAAGCAATTAGGAAGGATTTGAACCTGACCCAGGAGATGATGGAGGCAAAAGAAAAGGATATAAGGGATTTACTGGACAAAGTGAACACTTTGGATATAGAGGAAGGGACGTCGAGTGAGAATTGTGACCATGTGACAACTAAGACTGGGATGATGTGCACTTTGACAACAAAAAGTGAATGGGTGGAGCAAGTCGGAGGCCTCTCAAATACCTGCGACGCCAACGACGACGACTCGGACACTGGCTTGAGTTCTTTGCACAGTCAGGACTCGGACCCTGTGTGCGAGTCACTAGTATAGGGTTTGAACGGGATAATCAATACTTTTTTCACAAATTGAACCTATTTAGTGACGCAGTCTCAGGGATCTGGTTTACTACAACTTTACTATAGTTAACTACAACAGCAAGAGTCTAGATCTAACCTCATTACTTTTTCAAAAGGTCTTTAATGAGGCAGTTTCAGACGAATAAGCATTTATAGTATTATGCTTTAGACCAAGTCACTTAGTTAATATGCACGTTTGGTTCAGAAATATCATGGCACATGTCTTATCTTTTATGATATGTCAGATTAGTATTTTTGATTTAGGGACAGAGAAACAGTGCATATGATTTTCATAGGCAAGCACTGGTTTCCATGGGAACACAAATGTCTTAAACATAAAGGTGTATGACATCAGAAAATAAATATTTTTTAACCTTTTTGTGAGTTTATTCATGGATATCACCTGTTGCTATGACAAAGCTGAGCAGTGGCATCATAATGAGGAAACGTGTACCTTTGTGACATCATCAAAGTTTCGGATAGTCGTTCAAACAGAAACAGAGTATCTGTGACATTATTAAACATACCCCTCATGTAATCCTGCGAGGCGTTTTTATTTACACTGTTCACTTGTCTGCACTATGTTAAAAGAAAGACATTTACATAACTGCTTCCTTGTCAACATACACATCAGAAATCCACAGGCAACAAAGATCTAGAAGAGAACACAGATCATGACACTTAGATGTCAATCTGTCAGAAAACACACAGAATATAGAATTCAGCATGAAACAAAACAACACATTTTAAGTTTATCGACAGGACATATTATACCCCGAGAAAACTCAAACTTATGAAAATGTATAAAAATGAAATGTGTTGTCACTGCAATAAGGAGAAAGTCCTATTTTCTCATATGATATGGAAATGCCCGAAACTGCAAATATTTCGGAAGAAACTTATAGCTGTTCTATCTACGATTATTAAAGAGAACCTCCCCTTTAGACCCTAAACTATGCCTCTCGATATGGATGAAAAACGTTGGCCGCACTTCAAGAAAAAGATTGTGTCTGTTGGATTTATGAGTGCAAAAAGAGTTATAGCCACTAACTGGAAGATTAAAACAATATAAAGGAGAAATCATGGCTACAAACCTTTGAACCATCACGAAGTTTAGATCAAATGTCTAATTCCATATATACTCCGTCTTATGAAACCTGGACTCAGATGAATGTGCAAATTTACAACATTATCTGCCCTGATTAAAAGAACATTAACACCACTACCGATCTGTTTCTATTAACATGATATGAGTCCTGATTAGGTTTCTATTGTCTTAATAACAGAGATTGACACCTCAAAGCAATGTTCAGTGCAACATACACACGTGTATTAGATTTGAATGTATGCATGCATATATGTTAGTATACTTACATGTGTATATATGCGTAGGCATATACATTTGTATGCACAAATATGTGTATGGACAGGTATATGCATTTATACATGGATACAGGTATATATGTATGGATATGAGTATGTATGGTACATGTATGTTGTGTATATATAACCATGGACCACAAGTTACAGTGTCTGTAACCTGAGACCAGTGTTTATTCCAGGACATGGATATATGCAATGAATTTACTTAACCACCTTAGAATTTTGTTTTAAATCTTTTTTTCTGTACTAATATATGCAAAGTTTTGTTTATGTAAAAGAAAAGACTAAATAAAACCAAAACCAGTGAAGAGGGATTATGAAGTTGTAAGAGAAGCCCATTCAGTACGAGCCAGAGCGGTGGTTAAGATTCGTGAAAAAGATAAATCCTCACAGAAGTATCTGAGTCATAAAGTTTAAATAAAGTCATGAAGTTCAAGACGGAGGAATGGTGTGTAACTGCCTTCCGGTCATAACTTAGATTTATTCCACAGACAAGCCTTGCAACCAGAAGAAACATATATTTCTCCCACAGTCTGGTAAGAAGGGACAGGCCACCCAACTATTGTGTCATTTTACTGTTTATATAACATGAATGCTTTTGCTTGGCTCAATAATTCAATCATGTCTATACAAGCACACATACAGTAAGTGAATAGATGGACAGATATACAAGCTGTCTGTAAGGCAAGTGCTTGGCTTTCAAAGTGGCAGCTGCTTTGAGCCTGAGTAATATACTGTAGGTACAATAGTTGACAGCAGAATCCTGTAAGGATGGTTTCTCTTCTTCACCCGAGAGGACAACATACATGTATATCCACTACCTGCAATCTGTTAACTGTTCCATAAAAGAAGGCTTGGGCCCTTCATGCAATAAAGGCCACCTCTTTGATCCTTCATGAATCCAGGATCTTTCTAAAGTATAAATAAACTCCCAACAAACTCGACTAATGATGAGGCCGGTGCTACACATTATGAAGTCAGCTTATGATCAAAATAACTTAAGTTACTTAAAGCAGGGACAGCATGCTACCCAGGCTAGCGGCAGGTTATGACAAGTTCAGCTGCAGACCTCTCCCTATTTACCAACACACAGGATCCGAAATTGAATGTAGTCAGACCTTTTGTAGGATGTCGAAGGTTACAGAGGGAGTCTGTTCAGGTTGTTTACGTCTCTTCGATATCTTAGCAGGGTTTCAGGGTGTAGGATATATACTCTGCCTCAGAGTTTTGGATCACCTGTGTCACTTAAAGGGGTATTACACATAGCATTGGATTCCACCTCCTAGGGTTTCAAACAAGACAAAGCATCCTCCTTCAATCTAGGTGCAGAATCTGCAGTACAGAAGGTGCACTCTCACTGCGTTTTCTCTTATCTAAATTTATTCATTGAATAACAGGAGAAAGTTATTACACGCAGCGACGAATTCGACGTGAAAAATGTGCAAAACACAGAAAAATGAGAAGGTGCTGAACGGTTTTCACAACTGTAAATGGACCTGGCCAGGTATTCATTGCTACCTGGATCCTGATATCCTGGGAGGAGGTTGTCTGCCTCGTATATACAGGTATACTGGATAAATAAAACCATAGGGAGAACAAAGGCGGAATAAATGAGTTTCTCTGACATCTCGGTACTTGTGTGCAATTAGAAAGTCACGTAATTCCTTTTCCAACGTGCACATTATGTCTGAATATTGATGAGAGAAACACGGAGGGGATGCCTCTGACCCCAGTCCACAAGCCGTAAATCTTTACTTTGCCAATTATACAACAGTATTCAAATGTCCTCACGTCCCGTCAAAGAAATCACTCTTACGAGGTTTCTATTTCCGAGACACACCTACGTTTCCATAAAGCAATGTTGTAAATACTACGAGCGCCTGATGTAACGGATGAGGACATCAGATAACACGGGTGTTATGTTGGCATCTCGTATAACATGTCCTTTGATTTAGAGTTATAATAATGCTGTTGTTCAACGTCAAAAGATGCCATGATGAAACCATGAGACTGATACTTTGAGACAGACAGGCTGGACCAAATCTGTGAAAAGTTGATTTATACTTGTAATTATTCTTAGGTAGCTATGCTGCGACCCTCAGTAGCTCTCAGTTCATTGTTGATGTACTATTTATCACATTATATTATCAGTGTTGCTCCGTTACAAATCTTAAAACATTCACATATCTAACATAATCATACATAATCTAACATAATCATACATAATCTAACATAATCTAACATAATCATACATAATCTAACATAATCTAACATAATCATACATAATCATACATAATCTAACATAATCATACATAATCTAACATAATCTAACATAATCATACATAATCTAACATAATCATACATAATCTAACATAATCTAACATAATCATACATAATCATACATAATCTAACATAATCTAACATAATCACTAATCTGTACGTGTAATCCAGA
>OMKK01041986.1:4793-32697 GCA_900302305.1 Polymixia japonica | reverse complement strand
ATCTCAATGGGTCAAAGGGTCTAATGTTGTCACATCAATAACTTCCTGTAGTTTTGCCCTTTATCCTTGTATCTTCATCCTTGTATATTCAGCCTTGTATCTTCATCCTTGTATCTTCAGCCTTGTATCTTCAGCCTTGTATCTTCAGCCTTGTACCTTCATGCTTGTATCTTCAGCCTTGTAGCTTCATCGTTGTATCTTCAGCCTTGTATCTTCATCCTTGTATATTCACCCTTGTATCTTCAGCCTTGTACCTTCATGCTTGTATCTTCAGCCTTGTAGCTTCATCCTTGTATCTTCAGCCTTGTATCTTCATCGTTGTATCTTCAGCCTTGTAGCTTCATCGTTGTATCTTCATCCTTGTATCTTCAGCCTCTTCAGCCTTGTATCTTCAGCCTGTCTTTGGTTTTCCATTCATTGACAGCTTGCCTTGCTGTCAAGCGTTTTCCAACAGCAAATGAAAAGGAAAACCTTGAGGATAACTGCCCATCCACAATTCACCATTCACTGCCTCAACGGCTGACTCAAGGGCATTGCCACAAAGGCAAGATTCACACCATTAAGAATCACTTCAATGCCAAATGTTCACGCTCTATCTCTCTCTCTCTTTCTGTTCCTCCCTCTTACAACCTCCGCCCTGTACCTACCTCTTTTTTTTTGTTATTGAGCTTTTATTTCATAAATATCCCTTCCCTACTTGTGTTTTTCACTCCTCCCGAGCTATTCCTTTCAATTTAATTTAGGTTCGGTAGATTGTTGCCGTGACAAATGTTTCGGTTCGGGTGTCATTTCTCAACCGGCGCGATGGAAGTAAGGAAGGAGAGCAGAGCTGATAGGGAGGGAGGATAGGGAGAGCGCGGGGCTGGGGAAGGTGTTACGTAAAAAGGGAGAGTGTGGTTACACAGCAGAATACTGTAGTATCTCATATTATCAGTCACTGCCACAGTAGTGCTGCTCAACAACGCCTGTCACCTCCCGGTGATGAATGGATTTCAAGAGTAATCAAAAGCAAATAAATATTTAATGACACTGAGTCAAAGTTGAGAAAAGGCGTGGCGTGTGCATATGAGTACACGTTTGTGTGTATGATGGTGTGTGTGTGTGTGTGTATAGGCAAAAGCATGCAGATGCACAAAGTTTGGTGTCAGGTGGGAAAATGTAAAGATCAAAGATAGATCAATAAGAGTGTACATAGACATCATTAAAAACTTTTTCATACTGTCCCATAAGAGGTCGATGTTGTACATCACAACATCCAAGTCAAGCAACAACTTTCGCTACAGTACATCACTGCATTGACGTAAAAACACATCAATAATGACAAATAAAATAGAATACACAGCCCTGCACATTTTATTTATTTCTTTGTTAGTGTATTCCAAAACATATCAATTAATATTTTAATGGTACAGTAATTTAAAATATTATGACTATCCTCTCATGACTACTAATTGTCAATCATTTTAGCTTCTACATTAACATAATGACGATGACATTAGTAGGATGTGATTGCAATTGTGTAATATGAAGCTTGACTGATTGGTACATAGCACAAAAGTGACATACGTGGGCATACATAAAAAGGAAAGACTATAAGTATTAATTGCACTTCTAGCATCCAAAAAAACAAGATATCCAAATGTTATTCCAGATTTCTGTTGCCTCGGGGAAAAACAACTAAAAATAATTTGAAATATTCTTAATGTGTCATGGATTAATACAGATTGTAAGAGTGACCGCAAAATCGTGCAGACACAGAGATACACATACGCACACCTACGCATACACATGCACACGTTCGCGCACACACATGCACTCACACCACACCTTTTCATTTAATCTCTTTACTATTCAAGATAAGTTGTATTTCAATTTAATCTTTTGTCTTGAGTTTGGTCTCGGCCCTGCTTCTGTAGACCAAATAATTTGTGATCCATTAGATTAGTTAGTAACATTACAGTTCATTGGAAGTGGCTTCATAAAAAATATAGACGATCAACCCTATAAGATCGCGGCAAAAAACGGCACTAGGACCCTGCGGACACAGCTGCTGCCACAATCTGCTGCCGCAATTGGCTACAGCACAGCGACGTACAGTCACGACGTTGTCAGGCAAGTTGTAAACTACTGCAGAGTGAGAGACTCCGCTTATAACAGTCTATTGCATAGAACATTACACACAAGTCAACTATATACGTCTGACTGCTAGTTATAACAAGTTTTCGTTCTTTTCCATATAAGAGGATGAGGAGAAATGTGTTGCTATTAGTGTTCAGTCATCTTCCAGCTAGATTGTGTAGCTAAAATGACCCTGACCTTTACAGGCAATGAAACAATTTGGCTGGGTTTGGGATTTTATCTCATACATGTGTGTTTTAAAACCCCCCATAGATGGACATACGCAAATACTTAACAGTCAGGTGAGAAACAATGATTTTGCGAGATGAGAAAGTATGAGTATTTTCACCTAGAGATGAAAGCATTTTGTTAGTCTGCGCTGGATAAGGTTACTGTTTAAGGTTTTAATTTTGTTTTAGTGCAGAAGGTTAGGGACTTTGGTAATTTACAGATGTTTTGGGTTTTAGCTGGTCTCAGCTCAGTTTCATTTTGTTACACTAATCATTTACTTTAAAATGAGAAATGATCAAATAAAAATGCCAAAATGTTCACTGATCCAACTGTGTTTCGTCACATTTCTGAACTGTCCTCAGTGATCAGGTGCAGGGTCGTGTGGTTCTGTTGTTTCTGAACTGTCCTCAGTGATCAGGTGCAGGGTCGTGTGGTTCTGTTGTTTCTGAACTGTCCTCAGTGATCAGGTGCAGGGTCGTGTGGTTCTGTTGTTTCTGAACTGTCCTCAGTGATCAGGTGCAGGGTCGTGTGGTTCTGTTGTTTCTGAACTGTCCTCAGTGATCAGGTGCAGGGTCGTGTGGTTCTGTTGTTTCTGAACTGTCCTCAGTGATCAGGTGCAGGGTTGTGTGGTTCTGTTGTTTCTGGAACTTGCTTTACTAGGCCCATTGTATAATTTATAGTTCTGCTCCACACAAAGAAACTAAACAAAGTTATCTAGTTATCTAATAAATTGGTGTTGTCAGTAATTTCAAACTAACGGTAATAGAGTTGAATCCAAACTCTACAGCAATTTAAAGTAATAATAATAAAATAATGTCTTCCTTTAGTGCCACCAAAATATGTATTGATATTGCCTATACCCACTCTCAAAGTTGATAGAATACAACCATTTTAGGCTGTTTTTTGGAAAATTGTCTCCTGGGGGACCATGCCCCCAAACACCCCTAGTAAGGGCTTAGCCCCCCTAGGTTTAAACCTCTACTGATGCCCCTGTTTTTTTCAAATAATCCAGCTATATTTCCTAGACTCATTTTGTGAATTTTAATGAGGTGTGATCTCTCTTGCATCGAAGCTGGGAAGAAGAATTTCAGCAACCTCAAAGCTATGGAAAACTACTATGTCAATCATATTTCACACAGACCTGTCTATCCTCAATGGCCGATTGGTGCTTTTGTGACTATCAGTGGTGCAGGATGGGGTTTAAGGGTCCCTTTTGGCATATGAAGCCTACATTATGCCTCTCTGTGGTCAGGTGAACGTCTTGTAAAACCAACAAAGCACTATCACAGGTATAATAAAATGGGAAGTGAATTTCTAAGGGCCTTTGAAGATGCCTCGTTCATTTTTCAGTTATATCAGAGCTCAGCTCTGCAGAACATGGGGGAGGAAGAGAATGCGCTTCAAAAACACTTGTCTTCAGGGAGGAATACTCAGCCAAAAACCATCAAATCTAAATAAGCACTCAAAGAAGAATAGGTACCACTTCCTACAGTTAGGCAAATATGACGACTTACTTACTTTGCACTATAGTGTATGGCAATGGCACACGCTAGCTAATCTAGCCTTTACTGGGCATGAATGTTTTCAAGGTCACAATTTGAAGGTCACATAAAAGAATATATAGGTGTGCAAATGCTTTTTTTATTTTTTTTATTTCATTGTAGAAAGTGCTACCTTTTCCCCTTAAAGTACCACTGCAGAAAATGCTTAATACAATATTAATACACAATAGAAGCTTTCAAAATGAACATTCAAGATTCTCCAAATATTCAGATTCAGATGCATGTATTTATAAGGGAGTATAAATGCAATATACTGAAAGCACAAAGTCAAAATATATAAAAATAATATACTAAAACAAATATTTACAAAATACAGTTCAAGCACCAGATGTACTGTAAATGTTGATGAATGATGTGTCAACATTTCCCCACTGTTTTCTATGGTATTTAATTATAACCTGTTTGCAACCACCAACATTTTTATCATACTATGAACATACCAGAACAACTCAGAACACATTTCTGAAACACATATATTACTTTCTATATAACCTGTCATATTAGTTCTCAATGAAACGCATGATTTTGAAGAAAATATGGAAAATGTTGGTTACTTGTCGAAGGCTGGAATTCTACACTGCTACTTATTCCAGTACATCAAATGTGTATGCTGTTAGACTTTTAAAGTACATCATGTATTAGGAGGATTTCCATTCTGTATTGTAAGTAGGCTTGCAATAATTTTACCTTGAGTTAATTTACAGGTTAACCAAATGGAAAAGAGACAATGTATACATATAGCTTTATTAATTATGCATATTAACCTGTGTATTCACCCAAGTGTTACAATAATACCATTTATTCTGTGTCATTTTTTAAAAATTTATTTTAATTTGCCCAACAAATGCTTTTTTCACTTGCAGCACAATACCTAGAAGGCATGGTTCTACTGTAGGATGAAGTACTGTACTGTACTGTAGACGCTGTACTTGCAGTTTTTCCTTGGAGAAGGCTTTTCCTTTGTTAGAACAATGTAGTTGTTGGGTGTAGAACAGCAAGCTCCCTGCTGAGCCGAAATACTGAACTCCACGGGACAAGAGACATAGCTTTAGAAAACAACAGCAAACAATAACAAATGACCACAAGTCTAAATCAAATAGTGCAAGTCATAACACAGCGCCTCGTCCACATAACTAATGGCTTATAATGGATACTCTTAATTCAGCAGCGTACAGTGGTCGGTGCTTTTGATTTGAGTGCAAACGTATATAAAACACATTTAAGTGAAAACAAATGACTATGAATAAAATGAAAGTGAACATCGCTCTCTGCTGCCTTTTGTCCAATATTTCAGAGGTACGTTGAACTTTCTACTTATGTATAGGTGTCTGGATAATGAGATGAACAGCTGACTCTTAATGTGTACATGTACGCCAGGTCCTCTACTCTGCATGTGATACTATTTCAAGGTTATGCATGTGTAACTTTGATGAGGTTCCCCTTCAGCCAAGGACTCCCGTTTGTCATTAAGACAGATAACATCTATCCTGTGCATCGATGTGGCTACATTCATCTAAGACCACTTTTGTTTCACATCACCGACAGCAAAATCAATAAAAAGCTGTGCCTATCTCTGCTTCATTTGATCGTAGGTGTTTTAGACCAGCTCACCCTCAGAGCAGAGGACAAACCAGCCTCACAGGCAACACTCTTATCTCTGTATATTATTTAAGCGCGGAGTACAAAATTATTAAATCTTTTTTAAGCTCGCATTCGCACGTTTCCATTTCACCTGCAGATCTCCCTCTGTGATCTAGTTGCTTGATTGCGTTTGCCTTCACGTTTGATAAACATTTACAATGAGATTACTAGCACTGTCAACATTACGAGTGCGCAGTCGAAGCTGACGGCGGGAATGGACGCCAAACGCTGCATATCAGAGGGAAAGACATCTATTTCTGCCGCATAACTCTTGCGAATGTCAGTTTGTACTCGACTCCAAACAAAGCTTGTACACATGTACTGAGAATCCCTATATTCAGAGCACTGAATTGTAAAAACATCAGAAATTGAAATGTCAGGTTGAAACGATCATGCCTTGAATGGGAATGTGGAAATTGTAAAGACCAGCCTCCATGCAGCAGCATCTCGTCTGGACATTTTTCTGTGCATTCTGTTGCTTGACTGACTGCGCTGAATACCTTGATACCAGAATTGGTTACAGTGAACGGCGATGCATTTTCTACACAAAATGCGGAGGCCTGTCACTTTCAGTGATGTATAATAAGACTGGAACAACAGTCTTATTCTTACATTCCTAATCAGTTATCTTGAGATCTGCTAATGTCCAGGTATCTTTCTTTTCTCCTTTCTGTGTGTGTGTGTGTGTGTTGGATATCTGTAATCCAAAGCAAGGCCCTGATAAAACGAGAGGATAAAACCCAATTACCCAGCAGGTAGTCCTGAGTCATCTCCCTTTTGTTCCAGCCATTTTCTCCTCTGTCTCCTCTCTTTATCTCTACCTGTGTGGTTTACCCATAGACCACCCCAGCTGATTGCAATCTTAAGGTGAAAAAAACGCAACAAAAGAAAAAAATAAATAAACTGAGGTAATAGAGTGAGGTAATCAATGCCACGCAGCACAGGCAGGGTACACTGGGGGAATCTCTCTTCTCTTCAGTGTAATCTTACATGGTGATTGTGAAGTTTGTGCGCGCCAGGCTACTTGGGGAATAATTAAGGAACAACAGGGCTGTTGGCTCACCTAAGGGCATACACGCTGGACTGTAAGGAGTCAGATCCGTCTCAATATTAATGAATGCACACAGAAGGATTCACAAATGTATTTGGGGATTTATATATAAATGACTCCACAAAAAATATTTTTCATTGGATATAAATGTAACAAAAATCCACATGTAAAGCAATAAAGTTCACAAATGTATTTCTGATGCACACACAAATATTTCTTGTTTTAAATAAATGTAAAAAACAAACAAACAGTTGAACCTGCATTTACAAACTGCTTGTCATTTGTAAACTTGGGTTTTGTTTTGAGACTTCCCTGCCGCAGCTCCATTCACAAATGCATTTTTTTCAACAGGGAAAAAATGCACTAGCCAATCAGATGTGTGACTTAATGTGATCACATAGTGTATATCTGCGCAGTCTGCAGTTCTGAGTTAGAATGCATAGAGAACGAACATCAAACAGCTGCCAGGAGGTCAGAGGTCAACCTCAACATGGCGTCTGGTAGTGGCTCTCCAAGTGTAAGTGACAACTCTCTTGTCGTGCATGATTAAATATTTTTGAGTTATGAATGCTTGCTACGTTAGTGATGTGACATTTAACACTAGCGTTAGCTAACAAGTTAGCTATGTAATGCTAATAGACAACCTAGGATCATTAGCTTCCTAGCCATATGATCCTAGTAACGTTAGACAACATAACCTTACTGGTAACTCACTTGCAAATAGCTTACCTGTTTAAATATATGCAATACAATAAGTTGCTAGCAAACTAAGTAAATAATGTTAGGTAACTAGCTTGCGAGATCAGACTGCACACATTGACCACTTGTCAGTTTTGATTCGCTATACATTAGCTGACCTTAGCCAGCTTGTATTTAAAGTTTACTTCATCCACCGCTGTCTTTCAGTAGCTAGCGTGTATACATTCAGCTGTCCTCATGTTAACATTTGTGAATCAAGCAGGGTAGTCTCAAAACACCCACATACAAATGCATTGAAGTTCACAAATGGCAAGCAGTTTGTAAATGCAGGTTCAACAGTTTGTATATAAATTTTCATCAAATATGTTTTATACAAATACTTTTAAATACATTTGTGGATTTCTACTACATTTATTTGAAACAAGACATATTTGTGTGTGCATCAGAAATACATTTGTGAACCTTATTTTTTTATATGTGGATTTTATTTTAACATTTATATACAACAATAGCAATTTTGTGTGCACTGAAAAATATTTTTGTGGAGTCATATATAGGTACATCCCGAAATACATTTGTGAATCCTTCTGTGTGCATTCATTAATATTAAGACTGATCTGACTCCATAGGACTGGACCTGAGCTAAACTCAAAAACTTAAAAATGCAAAGAAAAAGAAAAACAACCTGTGGATAGTTAAAAAACAAATTGTTTTGTTTATGGTGACAACAAATTAAGGTTATATTTGAGATTCCACTATGCTACCGTCCTTTACGAAAGCAAAAAGAATGTGCTACCTTTTTGACGTACAGTACACTATACATAGGAGCATGTTGGTATGGTTATTTGTGTCTTTGGGTTTCAGTGTTTAAATGTGTGTGTTGAGCAAGTTGGCCACACACCGAATCTCATAGACCGATCTTGAGTTAATACGTTTTGATTTTTTCAAAATATCGATGTCCCTGCATTGCCCTGCACCCTGTAAGAAGTACAGCTGTGCATAGGACATCTATTTTACTATTGGTGTGTGTACATCTGTTTGTGTTGGGTTTTGTGTTTCTGTTTTATGTCTTTCTTGTCAGGTGATTACAGCATTTATTATAGCCCTTGCATTACCAAAGCAACTGATTGTTTACATTTGGCCGTCTCTCTGCAGACCTATGTATCCCATGGCATTTAATAAGCTAACAGCGAGCTTGGTTTTAAAGGCCATTGGAGAGTGCTCTCTAGAGAGGAGATAAAACACTGATGCTATGACCCATCCTGGAGGGATTCTGTTCACTGCTTTGCTTTAGTGATGGGCCTTAGATGCCTTTTAAGGTCAGGTGGCCCCCAATGAAATGTGAAAGGTGTTATTTTGATTAACCGCCATCAAAAGCGTTGTCTTGAAAGAAACTAGGACACTTTGAGATCCTACGATTGCTGGGTCAACAACGTTAAATTGGTGGATACTGCATTGTAGACAGATACGATTTTTCACTCTTTATATCAACTGAATATTTTGATCACATCAAAGTCATATGACTGATGATGTGTGTGTGTGTTATCAGAGTAACACGATGACTATCTGGATCTGAAAGAAAAATAAGAGAAGATAAATCAAGATAAGATACAATCAGATCAGATGGTTCTTTTATAATAGCTGGCCACAGCCTACAGTTCTTCTATTTCTTTTTCCTGTTATCATAATCTGCAAAATTATAATCATGAAAACCAACAAATTAATATGTAAGGGCTTTGGTTTAATTGCGAGCGTGTTTGAAATGACATCTTTACTCGCTCACAGTAGCTTCACATCATTTCCACCTGCTTTCTTTTTAAAAATGAAAAATGGGAGGCTGCGTTTTTCAAAGTCCATCGTTCTTGCTAGTCTGTCATTTCATTACAGCAGCCCATTAGCTTCTTCTGAGAAATGTAGCCTCTTTTGATAACTGTCAGGAAAAAAGCTGTCTACTTTGCTCTTCCCTACAGAGAACTTGACAACTAGCTCCTTTTGTGAGATCCTTCAAGTCTGAGAGACTTAGGAGGGAATGGGAGAAAAGCCTGTCTTGTCCTCTGGTCTGAGGCCAAGCTGGTAAAACTATGAATACTTGCACACTTTTCTCTGTTTTGCGTCTGTTACGTCAACTCAACTGACGTGACCTTGGCCAGGTTGCTCTTGAAAAAGAGATTTTAATATCAATGAGACTTTTACCTGGTTAAATAAAGGATATTGATTGATTAATTGAAATAGTTTAGTTTATGTTCGGGTTTTCGTGTTTGCATGTGCGTGTGTGATTTATATTGTTATATTGGTTATATTGTTCGGAGGGCAACGGTTCTCCTGGGGTCTAATTAGGGTTACAGATGTTATTGATTTCTCGTCCTCTACTCCTCCATTCATCTCTTCATTCATATTTTATCACTCCATCTATCTACAATATCTCTTATGCTTCTATCTCATTATTATACTGTAAGGCTAGCTTGCTGATGCTCGCTCTCTGCATGTCTTCATGCTTTGCATATGCTTGTTTAAATCCCACATCGCAGACAATGGAACAGTGTTTACCAGCATCAGGCAAATAAAAGACTTGCCAAATATTGGTGTTTATCTGGCATCAGTACGCCAAATGTTGATTTTCTGGATCAGCAAGTCTTCACAGTGCATACCCGTGGTGGACATTTGCATACATTTAATTTTCAATTGGCCAGCAGCCAGTGTTTGTTCGCTATCGCTCCGGATCTCCGTGCCTCTCCATTTATCACTGTCCTACACTCATTCCCTTTCTGTATCACTCATTCGTATGTTTACTCATAAATCCCCCCCCACACACACACACACACACGCACACAACTATGTGAATGCGTCGTCAGATCTACAGTGCTGGTATTTTTTACTATAGTGCATTCGTGATTTGGACTTCATTGTCTGTCTGTCTAATATGTGCTCTAATGAAATGATTAAAGCGGCGATGGCCTAAGCAGGGTGCCTGGTTGTGAAGTAGCAGGAGGTCTTTTTGTTTTATAACACAATGCTTAATGGTTCACTGCTTCCACTCCGTTCAGGCTTCAAATGTCTTAACCTCTGTTACTCCACATGAAGCCGTCCTTTAATGTGACAAGGATTACACTGTGTGTGTGTGTGTGTGTGTGTGTGTGTGAATGCATCCTCTCTACACTTTGTATGCCTAGCATACTGCTCATATTATGCGGTATATCGATATTTTCCGATATATCGCAATATATTTCATTGATGACATGACAACGTGAATATCGAGATAATTTATCTGACGTGTTTTTTTCATAATACCATTGCTTTTAAAAATCCACACTAAACATCCTGTCCCTTTCTCTCCTTTGCTCCAGTTCCCTGCATGTCACGACTCCACCCACTTGTAGCTCGCGTGTGCTGTGTTGTTCCACAAATGTACGCAAGACATTACGTGAATATGTAACATAGAAAAAATTGTATTGTATTGAATTCTAAAGAAATGACTTCTCAGCTCTCATTCAGATAGTTACATGTTAGCTGTTACATGTGATATACAGAAGGTCACCGCCAACATTTGCTTCAGGTCTGCACATAGCAACACTACGAAGGTCATTGAACATATACCAGCTCTAAATACTTTTGTTTAGGTTGAACACTAATGAGACGTTAGCTCTTGGATACATGCACAGGATAGATAATGGCCACAAGCCCAGCTCAGTCAGTCCTCACTATTGTGGTTTGGGTGATTCAAATCCAAGTCAAATTTATCTAGTGCAGCCAACTATACCTATTATGTAATTTTGATTGTGTTTGTAGTGTTGTGTCTGCATTGATGTTTTTCCAACAGCTTTCACCCATTTCAAACATTGCTACAATTGTCGTTGTTTGCAGTGTGATCATATCACTCTATTTGGCTGTGATGTATTCTGCATCCTTCTATCTAATATCTAATCCGTCTATAATATTATATACTATTGAATATTTGGAGACATTTCAATGTAAACATACATAAGCATTCCAAAGGTGGTGTGAGCTCTCTTCGATTTTTTTGTTTCATCTGAAGAACCCTTCTTAGAAATGAGGACTCAGAGTTCTTGGCGATGAAAGTTTCTGAAATCAAACTTAATTTAAATTATTTAATTCCTTGAAAGATTCACAGGAGAGCCTCTTTCATGGCCTTAGTGAGCAGGAGTAAAAATCAACAAGACTAGTTGAAAACCTAGTATATGGCTGGACCGTATATGGTCAATGTTAGGGGATATAGAAAACGTATCGATACTACGTTTCGTTTTGAAGATCGATTCTAGCGTCAATAGGATCGATGCCAAAGAAGAAAATGGATCTGTCTCTCTCTCTCCCAAAATTTGTGGTATCGCCCACCCTAGAGCGCTTTTAATTTCTTGTAATATCGTCTAAACTAGCACAGTACGGGCTTTCCTCCATCTCATCCATTCTGCTATTCACTTCCTGCCCTTCATCTGAATTTCATGCGTCATCGGAATCATGTGACTGCAAACAACCTGTGGTGTAACTTCAAATCATTAGACTTTTATTCTGAGATTTTGATACATTAAAGCCCCACTCGTCGTTGAACTGGAAAGTTTTATTCAACATGGGTGGTAACTTGACAGCTGTCTGTCTAGGCTAGCCACATCATGGCATGAAACGTTGTACAACATCACGTGGGAAATCGGCTTTGGCTTTGCTTAGACATTTTTATTTTCCACCCAAAATACTTGTAAATATAGGTCAATGGACATTTTCGGACTTGATTCATTGTGGGAAGCCATTGTGCAGCTCAAAAACATCAAAAAATCAATCATGTGGGCCTTTAACTGTCAAGTGAAGCAGAAAGCAAGCATTATTTTGTCCCAGCTGCCATTAGACTGCACAATGCCCTCTAGAATGGCCCTCAGCCCACTGGGAGAGTGAACATGAACTGGACTTAAAATAACTTTTACAAACTTTCATACATTTGTACATTACCTTCATACATTTTTCATGCATTTTATTATTATGTATTATCCTGTGTTATAGTAATACATTGTTTGCTTTTCTGCTATTACCTGCACTAACATTGTATTTGTTAACATTTATATTTGTTGTTTTGTTTTCATGTGAAGTTGTATTTTCTCTTTATTTAGTTAGGTGCTTTTGCCTTTTTGCCTACTTTTGTCTACTGTTTTTTCGTGTCTAATCCTCTGCTGCTGAGAACAACGTAATTTCCCCAAGGGGATAAATAAAGTACTATCTATTTCACCATCTCATCTCATCTCATCTCATTATGCAAAGTAACCTTTGTGGAAAATACATTTCAATTAGAGTGTTGTGAAAACATTCAAGTTAAATTGATCTTTAGTAAAAAAAAAAATTAAAAAAATGGGATGAATATATTGAAAAAGCTTGTGTCCCATCTGCAGCCCTTTAAGAATTTTTAATATCAAGCTCCAGCCATACTGAAACAAGGCCCCAGTGGCAATTTTTATCAGAACAAATGATGAAAAAAGTAAATTGAATACTGAGACCACACATTCTATCTTTTACATTGGCAGGCGACAATGAACAAGGGGCTGAGCATGTTGCAGTCAAAGGAGGCATTCAGACTGTAAGCATGGACGATGTGAGCCACATTCAGGCTGGAATGAATGACTGTTTCTTGCCACCTTTACCGTCCTGGGGATCTCAGGGTCTACCCTCTCATACTGTGGAAGGGAACTCATTGTACACCCTCTTCTGTGGGGTCCTGGGAACTCTTCTCTTGCTACACTAGAAGGCCCAAGGATAGCCGTCTAGTGTAGCATGACATTACATAACATGGCTAAACTGACAAAACTTAACTCTACTATTACCATGCGCAAAGCTCTCCCTTTCTAGCACCGACCTGGTCATTTCTTTGCCCAGATTCTTCTCCCTCCTGGTTCCCCAGTGGTGGAATGATCTTGCCAACTCAGTCAGAATAGTAGAGTCACTCCTTATCTTCTGCTGTAGGTTGAAAACTCTCTTCAGGAAGTGCCTTAAAGGGATAGTTCACCCAAACAATGTTGTCTGCACATATTGTCTACGTACCCCCATGTCAGTCGATGCTCTGTGATATTTGTATGTCCATATAACACACAGTGAGTGAGCTATTAAAGTTCGATCTCAGCCTTCTCCCAAACAAATGAAGCGGTGATAGAGTCTTTAAAGTTCCAAAAGTGCTAAAAACATGACTAAATGCTGGTGTAAATATCAGTATTTTGGACTTACAGTGCAATTATTTGGCTTGGCAACGCTTGGATTATGCTGCACAAGCAGTTTGGAGTAATTTTATGGTCATTTTTTGCACTTCCTGTAGGGCTGAGATAGAGCTTTGCTAGCTAACTTGCTGTGTTTTATGGTCATACTAACTTCACCAGAACATCGAATGACATGGGGGTGAGTAGATATTCATTTTGGGGTGAACGATTCCTTTAAATACGCCTCTTTTCTTTTGCCTCTCTCTTTCATGATTGATCATAGGGTCACAGGAATATTACCTGGGCACTATGGGTCTGCTCTTCTTACTACTGGTTTCTTAATGTTGGTAATATGAATTTAAGCTTATTCTATGGTTGCATTTCTGGGACGTTGCTCTGGATAGTGTGTAATCCTAAATGTGTAAAATGTGAATGGAAATTGACTGGAAAGTAAGGTGCCTGAGGCAAGCCTTTAAAAGATGAAACACAAAAGTTCATTCTCCCACTAATACAACGGCTTATTCACAAAGAAACATAATTTGAAAAAAACAAAAAAAGACCCCAATCATTTCAGGTTGCTAAGCTGTCTGGGAAGATCGTTCTTATCTTCATTTTTTGGCTGTAGTTCTATTGTCAATGTACTGTGTGTGTATCACATCGTTTTGAACCAATAGCAGGAGTGGGATGGACCAAGTTCCAGGTTAGCTAGGTGCTAGGATAACGTCATACAGTATATACAGTAGTAAATGCAAGTAAGCATACAGAAAGAACAGAAAAGTGATCCTCATCTGCAACCTGGGATTGCACCAGTTCCATGAGACCACTTTTAGGCTGCCAGTGTTGCTTACACAGAGAACAGGGCACGACAAATTGCAGGCAGTTGTCATTATGACACATTTATGTATTATCCAGGTGACCAGACTTGCGGTGTCTGCTCATCATTCTCTTCAGTGAAGGCTCTGTAGGTTCAAGAAAATCAACTGTATTGGTGATAAAGATGTGTGGTGAAGATGTGGTACGAGTACAGCCACTATGGGCTATTAAGTTTGCTAAGTTGTCAACTTCACAAGTACACAGCTGCTCGGGGCAGCTTGGAGCCTTGCGCACAACAAATGTCTATTTTATCGTGTATATGTATATTCCTGAGCAAGGAAAATGAAAGTGACAAGACGGTCATCTTTTTAATAAGTATAATATTCTATTAACATAGGCCCTACTCTGAGGCGATGAATGCCTTGGCAGAGAGTGCGCTGTGGTTTGTTTGTTTATTTGAGAGTTAATGCTGGCAGAAATATTCACACTTGGAAAGACATATTTATTACAAAACATATTTATTGTCAGACTTTAACCTCATATTGACAACCATCTCACCCTAGGCTACTTTCAACAGGATTAGTTTTCATCATCCCATAAAGGACGGGGCTTTCTTTCAGTTTAAAGCACTTTTTATCTATCGTACATTGTTCATTATTTGTCTAGTGCCTAATAGTATATGATGATATTGAATTAACTGTTGGAAGGCAAATTTTGCCAGTGAAGCTGAATTGTGCTTTTATTCAGTACATGTTATTCACTTACAAGGGTAGACACTTACTTTGACATGTGGTTGCCAAGCTCTGCTACCAGCAGTTTTTGGTTGCCCGAACTGATCAGATGGTAGCCCCAATGCAAATCCCGTAAAAAAAAAAAAGTGTTGTTTTTTAAATGACAACCACAGACATTTAATTCAAGAACCTTGTTTAATAAAGGAATTAATTAAGTGCAATACAGGACAGAAGTTGTGTGTCACAAAAACAAAATAACAAATGTAACACACAAGTCATTTCCACTTCAGTTGTACATTACATAAAATAATACTACAGTAAAGTTCCCCTTCTTTGTATAGTCCGGGATATTTTGTGTGCCAGCTGCTGACGTAACTACTTTCATTCTGATTCAGATGTGGCTCGTTACTCGTTTCTTGTCTGGGGTTCTGTCTGTGTCAGTGTCTGACCCCTGATGCCTTGTCAGTCAGACACGGTGAAAAGGAAGTATAAGGGGATTTGGTGCACCCATGGGTGAACAGAAGCTGGGACAGCGTGTATGGGTGCACCAGATAGCCTATACTTGAACTTACAAGGATCGAACCAAAATCGAATTTAAGTTAACCTAGTTTCTATTAATAAAACACACAAGACGCGATTTAACAATTCATGAAATGTTTATTGGATTGTCTACCTCGTAGGCTATTGCAACAGCGAACCGTCCATAACGTTAATGTCAATAGCATGCTATCCCGGGGTAGCTACCAGGCAACACATTTTATTTAATAGTGCAGTGATCAGGAAGGAACAATCAGGTCTGTGTCTCTTGCTGCGACTGTTGAGATGACTGTTCAGTTTTATCTGACTTGGTCTATAATTATCAACATAGGCTTAAAAAAAGTGAAAAAGTGAAGAAAAAAGCAAACTTTAGTTCAGGCTATCAATATTCAATCAATCAATCAATCAATCAATCAATCAATCAATCAATACATGCAATTAAATAACATTTAAATATTATAGAAAGGTTTGTGTTTCACGTTACAGTTTGTAACAAACAAAATGAGCTTTGTTATAGCCGACTGCTGATCAAGATGATCATAGGCTAGGGAAATGCAGTGGAGAGAGTGGAGAGAGAAGCGGACTACAGCTGCGTTGTGTAACCTTGTAACTTGCATGTTCATTTTATTGGCATTGTTGAGATCAACATGTAGGCTAATGCCACAAAATATACCTACATAATGTGTAGACTTATCCTGGTTGGACTGGTGACTACTGACTAGCAAATCATGGTAGCCAAAACTGAGAATCTGTGACTGAGTGGTTGCCTGGGGTACCAGGCTACCGTTAATGTCTACCCCTCATTTAGGTAAAAGGCTTTTTTGAGAATAATCATGGATGGACATATACGTATATCCTTATCCTTTGTTTTCAATCTCACAGTCCCATATTGTTTCCACATTAAATGGTAAGTAGGCGAACTGTAGAGGCCAGTGGTGGCTGGTGCCGTTCCGTTTAGATGGGGCAAAGGACACATGGACACATGGCAAATGTCCTTGATTTTGGTGTAAACATTGACTTTCAGGTTTTACCTTTTCACCAGCTATCACATTTATCACTGAAAGTTGTTTTGGTGCAAAATGTATCAAAATTACTCACAGCATAAGTCTTAGTTTGCCTTACTTTTGTACTGCTAATTATGAAAAAAGCAGGCAGGCAGTTTCTCACTATACGATATCTTTGCAAAGATTTCAAATAGCAACTCGCTTAAAGTGACAATCTCGAAGATCTCCGTTTCATTGCCTTTGGCGGCACCTATGGGAAAAAGCGGTAATTGCAGGTGAGTAATGGGAAAACGCATCACTAATGCTAATTTGAATGCATGTCAAACCCGGTATTTAATAATTCATAATAATGCAAATGGAAGGGCTTTCATCAGTGGACCATAGGCTCATTCACCATTGTGTTACCTCATTTGGCGATAGATAGTGACTTAACAGACATTTATTTAAATTAAAATCTTCAGAGATCTGGATGAGCGCGTACGAAGAACGTCTAATCAGTGAAAAGTAAGTTCTCACTACTTTCAACTGTTAACTACAGTAACATTACTCTGGTTTTATTGTAGATATGGGATATGCAGCTATCAATTCTAGCTATCTAATTCTAGTAAATTCTAGAAGGCACAGACTACGCCAATAGCAAGCTCTTTTGTGTCCACATTGTGAATTCACTAGAATGTAAATTCTATAGGATTAGCCCTGTATAGTAAGATTTGCTTCTTTGGGCCACATGACACACTTATTTGGAAATGTGCCTATGCTTGCGAAAGGCAACGCACATCCACACCAGACCATCGGGCAGTACAGCGCTCGCACAGTAGGGCATTTAACACTAGAAAAGGCCAAACACCAACGCTTACCGGCATTTAGATTTTAAATTTACATTTCTCAAACGTCATAAATACGCTCTTGTCCCTCCACGACATTTATTAAATATTGGGGCTTTAAAGTTTTTTTTATAATTTTAAAAAATCACCATGGAAAGTGAATACAGACATATTTAGCAGTCATTCCCAAACACAATTGACCAATTTTTGCCACAGCACTGTGCTACTTGGTGTTGGTACCCAGGTGTATATGTCTCCTCTCCTCCAGGTAGCAAATCAACACATGAATGATGCATTTTTTCTCCATTGATAAGTAAGAACCTCCAATTGTCTACTGAAACCTATTTCACACGTGTAAAGAAGTAGTGTGATATGAAGACTTTAGCATGATAAATAAAGTGGGGTTGGAATTGATGTAAATGTCTCTCCTCTCTTCTTTCAGCCACTATTCAACATGTGAATAGTCACATTTTTAAAAAATGAGCACGGTCAACTCTACCAAAAATGTAGAACTTTCAGAACAATAGCGCAAGGTGAGGTAGATTTCAGTGGGGGAATGAATAACTGTGGGTTTGTAAATTATACAACAGTAAACCTCTATAGACTAGCAACTCACCTGCAGTAAACCCTCATACACATTTTGGAGTTGGCTGTTGATTGTAAAAATACTATGGCAACATCAAGCATGGCTGCGGGGGATGCACTTGTTATTCTGCTAAGTCCTGACCCGGCTGAGCCTGATGGGGTCTCTGACGTCAAAGTGGAGTTGGATCATTACTACTGGGAGCCTGAGCCAGTTACATATCCAGTCAAATATGCAGCAAAAAGCAGTCTTTCCCAAAAACTATTGACCATTATCAGCACTGTGCTTACTTGGCCTTGGTACCCAGGTGTAAATGTCTCTCCTCTCCTCTCCTCCAGCACGTAAATCAACACTGGAAGCACCACCACCTCCACCCAAAGTAATTACATACGCATAATAACCCAAGTATTTACAGAACAATACTGTGATGAACCAGGACACTTGCAGTGGGGAATTAATAATTGTTGATGTGGAAATTATAGACCACCATCTACATGTTGGAGTAGACTTTGAGTTGCTTCTGAACTACTATCAAGCATCAAGCAACGAATGGCTGCAGAGGATGCACTTCCTCTTCTTCTAAATCCTGACCCGACTGAGTCTGATGGGGGGATCTGACATCGAGGTGGAATTGGATCGTGTTGATTGGGATTCTTCATCTGAATCCGACTATGAGCCTGAACAAACACCTGTTACACCTCCAGCCCGCAAAATGGTGAAAATAATGGCTCTACCTTGTACATCTCCACATTCTGCAGGTAAAACAAGAAATGGTGGATAGAACCGTTACCCGCTCATGCAATTTTTTTCATATTCTACTGATAATAGAAATGAAACGTGAACAATGATTTAGTTGTGCTTTTGTTTTTTTATTGCTAAAATAAAGTTATATAGCAGGAGGTTTCATAGACTTAGCAAATTAGTCCTTCAGACATTTGTGTGGATGCAGAGAGGCAGTGGCATCGCTCAGCGTATTCTGGCGGTGGAAGGACAGTTATTTTTACGGCCTTTCTAGTCTTAAATATGGAGTTTTACGTTTCCACGAGTCATTCATGAGCTTATTTTAATGACAAAATCAAACGTTTGAGTGTCTGCTTTTCACATTATATCTGTTTTGTATGTATTGAATAAGGTTGGCATCTTATCAGAATCCCTCTGTGACCAGACGTTTCTTGCTGCAAGGCAAGTGGTCAAGATTTCAACATTTTGTGTTATCCATGTCTGGACTCAAGATGCAAGTGGATGCTAATGAATAGAAATAAATATCTTGAGGGCGTTCAGGCTTAGGTGAAAATGTGCATTTGGATATTGCCTTCGGGTCATTGTGGCTGGAGAGGTTTGGATCAAACATCTGTATACCAGGGTTTTTGACAGGATCCTTTGGGCTATCTGTAGATCCACTTAAATTAAGACCTGTCCTTGAGGCCTGATAAATGTTTTCTTTTTGTAGTCCGAAATTACCAGCTGTGCTGTATCTCGAGGTGTTATTGAGATTGAGAGAGAGAGAGATTTTATTGCTATGTAAAGTTGTGTATCGGCGTAACAACGTGAGAGAACGGCACATTAACAGATAGTGTTGCCAAGGGGGAATCTGTATGATTGAGAATGAGAGAAGACACAGAACTGAACCCTGAGGAATTCCAAAATAGTGTTAGCATCTAGGATGACGAACTGGGATCTGTTAGTCACCAACAGTTAAGAACGGTGTTGTGGGCACCAATAACATTTTATAAAAGGTCAGAGAGGGTTTTGCCATGACTAACTGCATTGAAGGCCGCACTTAAGTCAAGGAGAACGAACTGACGCAGTGCCTTGGCCATGGCTAATAGCAGGTTGTTTGCTACTTTGATTAAAGCTGTCTCTGTGGTACGCTGAGGTCTGAAGCCAGATTGGAGCATTGGTCATATATTTTGTTTGAATTGAGAAAGTGAGTGAGCTGCTGAAATTAATTTCTGGTATTTTTGAGAGGAATGCAAGATTTAGTCTTTAATTTTTCAGATCATCGGGGTTGGGACTGGCCTTCATTAATAGTGGACTAATAACTTCCTGAATAAGTCAGGAACAATGCCAGAGGAGAGAGAATTATTTACATTACTAGTTAGTTTAAGATGGCCCTGAGGGAAGAAGTAGCTCTTTCAATAATTTTGTGGTAACATGGTCTTAAACAGGTAGACTTAGATTTAGATGCCATAACCAAATTCCTCTAGGGGAATTAAAAAAAAATGCCAGAGCTGTAGAGTCAATACGCATTGTAATGTCAGCACCTCCAGAAGTTGTATCATTGGAAATGTGAAATATTATGTTTTCTATGTTGTAAAAGTTTAATTAAATTAAATTAAAGTAAGCGGCAGAGTAGGATTTAATGAAATTTGCAATGTTATTGATAAGGAATAGGAATAGTTATTTTTGTTTGCATCAATCACCTGAGAGAGCTAAGTGGTAGTAGTGCGTATGTACAGTAGCAAGTAAAACTTTAATTCCAAACTGGTTGATTGACTTCTAGCTTAGTTGAACATAATTTACGCTGGAATTTTTGAGTGGCGTGTTGAAGCACATGTGTGGATGCTGAGTACTTTCTTCATGATTTATTTTTGCTTTTTTTTTTTGCTTTTTGTGTGAACATTTTTAGAGGGGTGAAAATGTTAAAAATGGGCCAGAGTATAGTTACAGTATATCTTTGAAGCAATTGATTGACCTATTATCAGCCGGATTGCTTTGGGAGTAGAGAAAGCTAAGGAGAGCACCAAGAATCTTTGAGCAATGCCATAGTTAAAGGGGGTCTTGTCGTCTGGGCTTGTTTTCACACCTAGCTGGGGTTTAGTATGCACCTCAGACAATTTATAAGTAAATTGCTTGCCTTTTTTAGGTTTTTGTCATTGTCCCTGAGAATGCTTGTTTTTTGAAATGATATCAAATGCCCTCAAAACTATATGTATATACAATGTGATGTATGTTTCCTGCATAGAAATGAAAACAAAGATCTATTATTTGCAGCACAAGTTCACATAATGTGTAATTCAATTTTGGTTCATATTAACCAAACCAAAAGTAACTAATCAGAACAAAATATTCAGAAACTTTCATTAGAAGGACAATATCAGTGATGGGAAGCAGGGACATGTGTTTACAAAATATATAACATGGAGTTTGATGTTGAATGGGGTTTCTATGAAGTAGGGATAATGCCTACACTGATTATTGTATATGTACATCACATCAAGATTAAAAATGATGACAAATGCTCAACTAGACTATAGATATCAACACTGTTTGAGAGGACTAAAGTTAGTGTGTGTTGTCAACAGTGGGTGGGTTTTGAAATTAGTATAAAGCCTATAGTCAGTAAGAGACACAAATTCATTCTGAGGATTGTCAGATGTATTAATGTATATATAATAAAAATACCCAAGTCTCAAAATCTTTCACAAAACCTAAAAGAAATTCAGCAAATTCAGCAAAAAGAAAAGTTTGTGTCAGGAAGTCTTTAGAGAATAATTTTATTAAAATAGTCAATAGACAATAAGTCCTACAGTTGCCAATCTCCCTGATATGCTGTATATGGTAAGAGGAAAAACATCACTATGTAAGTAAAAAAAGTGTACTAAAATATTACGCTAGCTAGAATAACTATTTACAAAAGAAAGTTCAAGATGTTTTGGACAAAGTAGTTTAGACAACATTTTATCACAAATGGAACTTGCCTGGATGAAATCGTATGCTTGGTCCAAAGGAGTTTCAGCTGGCAAAAGTAATTTATCACCTCATATAATTTGTAAAATATATCACCTGCAAGTGCTACACGAATCAGAAAATAACATAAAATCAGTGCAGAAAAACAGTGGTGAATATTAACACAACCCAGCAGCACTAATGCCAGGTTCTGGACTCTTTTTGGTCTTGGTTTTAGCGAGTTATATTACTATAAATTATACTTTACCTTGGTACATCCTTTTAAGTACAGCATACATCATGTATTAGACATATTTTTCACTTGAAAAAATCCATGTTCCTATTTTTTACATTCATTATCACATAGGCATCACCCTTCATAAAGGAAATTGATAGTCAATAAATCAACTCGGTCACACTCTGACATTATGTGAATTCTTCACTCAAAAGCAGGGATCATACACAAACAATAGAGATTGATTCTTTATCAATGAAGTACATGTATTTATTCAACTCCTATCTATTACTAACTACTATTACTACTATCACACATAAGACAAATTATACTACTAAACTAATTAATACATTAATGATAAAACCACCAATGCAGATATAATGACCATGGTATCACAGTGTAAAACAATAGTAATTTATATTCTGGTACCCTAACAGAGAGGGTAACAGTATGAAGGTCAAGGTCAAGGTAAACTTTATTATCCCGTATAGGGAAATTCAGGTGGTCCAGGTGCGATTACAGACAACACAAAAACACAGAACATCAAAAACAACATCAAAACAATAAATACAGTCACAAATCATGAATAACCAATTTGAACAGGAGTAAAAATGTGTCAACGTTGCGTCAACGTATTGAGAAGAGCGTAAAGGTTGGTTGCTTAGATTTGTTGGAGTAGCATAGTCAGAGGCCGAGAACAGCCGGCCGAGCCGGTCTAGCATCGCTGGGACTCCTCTTGGAGGAAGAATATTGGAGGTGCTCGGTAGAAGTCTGTGTCTTTGGCTTGATGTTGATGGAGGGAGACACAGAGAGCTTGTTGCAGACTGTTGCAACTGCACTAGTTACTGAAATGTTGCAGAACCATTTTGCAGGATGCTGGATGGAGTCAGAGGTTGTTGCCGTTCTAGATGTTGACTTTTAACAAAGTTAAACAGATGGTGGAGTAGGTTGTCTCTTCAAGCTTAACAGCAGTATCACAAAGAGTAAAACTAAAGTTTGCTCAAAGCAAACAAAGCAACTCTCAACTGACTTTGCTGTTGTCCAGCGGTGTCCACTGGAATAACACTCGAGTCAGGATGAAAGGGAGAGAGCTCAATGATGGAATTGACATTCACAGCCCTTTGGATCAGCATGGAGACCATTGACCTCTCTTCTCTTCCTAATTACAGATTGTGTCTAATATATTGGATATGATTAACACACATATTTGTACTTAACATATTTGAATAGGTAATGATTTGAGCTGTTCAATGATTCTAAACCTTAGGTTTTCTTGAAATATTAACAAGCTTAATACACAGTTTACCATGCTACCTATTATCACAAGAATATACCCAAAAAAATAAGCCAACCGAGTATTGTTGGTGATTATTATTGGAGAACCATATTGGTGGTTCTCCAGCTTGGACATGCAAGGCAACAACTCAACACGAACGTGATGCAGGCAGTGGATCAGCTTTCATTGTTTACAAAGGAATTATTATTGACGGCTGACGCTTGATGGCTGTAATAGAACAGCCCTGTATGCCTTGTTTACCTAACCTTCGAGCAATATTACATTTTAATTATTTTGGTGGTCATCATTCTGTTGGTTGATCCACTGATTGGTAGGTTGTCCTGTCATATAAAAGCCTACAAAGGTGTAGACAATCACATGTTGATTTGATGCCTTTGTAGATGAGGAAAAAGAAGAATTAGCTGAGCACCTGTCAGCTGTCAGTATTATAATAGTCAGTATTATAATAGTTGCTATGGTAAAATGTGTTTCAGAGAAAATAAAGGTCAGAGGATGACAAAAAGAGCACACACGTTATTTTTATTTATCTAAGCAATTTTAAAATTCAATGAAAAGGTTTACCTCTCGGCCCCCTTCTGAAGACATGCATGCATAATGAACTATTCAAATGTATGAGTACATCTGCAAAACCACATTTAATCTACTCTTAAATATTTCTGAAGCCTGTGTTAATATTTCTGAATGTTTCTGTGTTTTTTGTAAGTATATTGAAAACACCCGCAAAACCAGAGAATTCACCTCAATGCCTTTTCTTGTCAGATCTAGTCCTCTTGGGTCAATTATCATTTTTCAGAGGTAGCGCACGCTCACAGCAATGCATCCTTAAAAGCTTTGATGCCCCTTCCCCAGGTTCCTCTCCCTCCCTCTCCTCTGCAGGTACTGTACCTGAGCATTAACCTTTAGCCGGTGCCTCTGAAATGAGGGCTGGAGATATGGGAGCCTGGTACCCCCACACTTTCCTCTCCCCAGCCTCTCTGGTTCTTGCCCCCGTGAAGATGATCATGCCCCTGGAAACGAGGGCTCGGTTTAGGAGGTAGCCTTTGCTCTAGAAAGACCTTTCTCCAGTCGCTGTTGACAGCTAACGCTACACTTTGTGAAAGATTTACAGGTATGCTGCCAAATGGTGGGACTTGCATTATTTGCAGTCTTGATAGCCAAGGAGCAGGGAATTACACGTGCTAGGACTTTCTATGTTGACCCTTTGCACCCAGCATCAGATATGAATACAGTGCCCAGAACACAAGTTAGTTACACAAGTGTTACAAAAACTGAAGCCTTATTGTTAAAGGGGAGATAATTATGCTCATTTTCCAGCTTTATGTTTATCCTGGGACTCAACTAGAGTAATTTTGCATGATTCACAATTTAAAAAAGTCTGTATTTATCTTATACTTGCCCTTTATGCAGCCCCTCTGTTCAGCCTCTGTCTGAAACGAGCCATATTAGCTCTGTCTCTTTAACGTCCACCTCCCTAAAAGCCCACTTTCTTCTGATTGGCCAACATCCTCTTGCCGGAAGGTAACGTAACTACTAATATGTTATTCTGCTGTCGCCAAATGACTGTATAGTGTCTCCCTGCACCATTGGTTTTAGTTGATTGCTTATTACTTGAAAAAAAAAGTGTTGTAAAGACGTGCGTGCATCATGTTTCCCTCGTTGTCTTTGACCGGGGAACTTTTGTCACTGCCTGGAGCAGATGACCATCTAAAGAAATCTGTCCTGAGTTGACGTCAGCTCGTGCAGAAAGTAGAAAAAAAAACATTTGAAACTTGGCGTTCAGAGCAGAGAAAATAAAATAAAATAACCATTTGAGATGGTTTCTGATCGGAAGTAGGAGGAAATTGAAGCTTAATAGCAGAAAAACAGCTATTGTTTTTGCTTTGTTATCACAGCAAGTTATGAAAGCAAATCCATGCTATTAGGCCAGTAAATAGCTTTGGATTGGCAAAGTATTCCTCCAACGATTATTCACTCTCTGGTCACCCACATTTATGCCCTGAGTGTGAAAACAAAAATATCATTCTTGTTTTACCAATGAGTCTTTCAAGGTGAAAGCTAAAATTCCTTGAAAGCCTACACTACCCAGACATACAAAACAAGTTAGACTGGTTTGAAAAGTCAAAACGATGTAATATATTCCTGTTAGACTTAAAATTAAACTATTTCTAGAAACAGAGGCAGCTTTTGAACTTTGCAGACTGAGTTTATGGTCAATCAAATGTACCTTTAAAGATGTACCTGGTTTTAAAGATGGAGATGGTGAGGAAATGATGGAGGCTTGCACCGTAAGATGCATTCAGATGTCAGCAACAAGTCAACTGAAGTCCATTGACTTTCCATAGAATTGAAAATTCTAATTGTATAACGATGGTTTACCAAGCTGTCTGCATGGTCAAAGAGCTGCCATTAACTCAACCTCTGGAAGATGTTGGTGGTCAACAGCCAATTAGATTCTTGTACTTTTAAAAAGAAGTGAAGTATTTATCTGAGCAAATGTTCCACCCAGCACATTCTAAATAGCAGAGATTCACATGGCCGTCCAAGGCTGCCTGGTCCTCGATTTACCTAATATATGGGACATACAGTATGTAGCCACCCACACGGTATCAAGTATCAATATAAAAAATGGAGAGACTAAGCGACTGAGTTACTAGTGACATTAATCTAAATTGAGTGTTTCTATCATCATATTTCTGATGAGACTTTCAATACCAACTGTTAAAAACCATTCCTCTCACCATAACTGTGTTTAAGGTTGTTGTGGAGTAAATATAGCATCATGCCATATATACATACAGCAAGAAGATCCAAGGAATCAGGGAGCATGGATCTTGGCAGAACGTCCAGGGAATAAGCTCTGCCAGCTACATTATTTTATTGGTTAGTGTTATGACATTGCAGCGTGGATCTTAGTGGCTTCATAGCACTATATTTAACTGGCCACAGGAGATCACATGCTATTTAATGAAAAGCAGCATGGTTCAGATTTGGGATGAGTGTCACATTGCACGGAAATTGCCACAGAAACCCAGATGAACCACCATAAAAATAAATGCTGAAAGTCAATTTGGAATGGAACTGAAGGAAACTGGGATCATAGCTTTACCGTGTGTGGAAAAAAAAGCCCTGTATAACACTGTATTATACTGTATCAGATATAAAAAAGTGAATGATGAAATTATTAATTTCTCCTATCAGCCATCTGCTCTCCCTTATTTCATGGTGGGCTTGTGTTACTGTCTGACACATGGCACATGTGTATTGAGTTTAAGGGGCGAGTCTAACCTTTGAGGAAAGGCTAAGAATACACACTTCTATAAACAGTTTTTGATGGCTGGTAGCTGTTGCTACCTGGGCATTCAGAGAGAGCAACACATGGAAAGGTCACTGTTTCCAAACATATGGGTAATTGGGCCTAAAATACCACCTGGCATGTTTTCCAACTGCAAGGTGTACTGATTCAGCCAACCTTTAAAGACATCCCTTTATATCTTGTAATATGTGAGCAGACAATAATGTTGTCCGGTATGTTTTTTCTTTATTTATTTACTTATTTTTTATGAATTCTTAAAATCTGTGGACTTTGGAATTTGCCAGATGTCTCAAGTCTTTATGGTCAAATTTCAAGCAAATGAAGAAAAAAATAATTTAAAATATACATTTTATAATTTCTATAATTTTTTCAAGGGTATGTCCATATTTAAACTCATGTCCAATGTATTCAGTGCAATCATATGTCTCAATATACTGTACATATTCTGGCATAGTTTAGTATTCTCTTTATGCTTTGGCCAACATAAAACCTCTTGTCATATCAAAAATCTAAGATTACAATAGTGTTTAGTGGAAATATTATGTGTGGTCAGTGCCAGTGGTCCACTCCTCAACCATATTGTGTCATACAGTATGAGCTTAGTACATGTCTGTCTAGGTCTACAGATGTAGTTGCCGTGGCAACCTACCAAACAAACCTTGCTTTGAAGAGAGAGCAGGACACACAACGTAATCTCTTCTGCCTACCACACCTGCTTGGGAAGGTCAATTATAATTTACTTGAGCCCAGGTCCAAGTCAAGTCTCAAGTCTTCATGTTGTCGCACTGAAGTCCACGTCTCAACTCCTCAGCTCTGCTTTGTAGGGTAGGCAACCATAATGTTGGGTAATGGCTTTAATATTTTCTATATTTTCAAACTACTACAATATTTGTTCCAATAGCTTTACATGCATTCATAACAGGAGAGACGGTGTGCTGAACTGTCATTAGGTACGAGAAGAAGTAACGTCACTATTCTCGTCATTCCTTTGTCATTCATTTTGAGGAATGATATTGTGTTCTGTGGTGTGCTCAATTATCAGCACTGTTACCTCAATGCCAGGACATTAGTGGGAGGCTGCTATGTTTGTGTGGTGAACGACTATTTCCTTTTGTCACCGGTTGAGAGCTGAGCCATCAATATATGTGTCATATCAGCCTCCAGTGCTTATAACAGATGTGGCCTTGATGCTGAGGAAAGCAAAGGATGATGGTCACTCTCACTATCCTCTGTATGAGCCTCCTCTCTTATTGTTATTGCAACAATAATCGCATTCAGAGTGGCAGTGCTCTGGAATAATTTATGAGGTCAGCTATATATATATATACATACACACACACACATACATATATATATATATATATATATATATATATATATATATATATACACACACACACACATACATATA
>OMKK01041978.1:0-12999 GCA_900302305.1 Polymixia japonica | reverse complement strand
GGGGGCTGACCGATACAAAGCTCTGAGTGACAGAAGCCAGCATCCCTCCCTCCTCCCTGACTTGAAACACGATCACTGGAGCAAGTCTGCACCTAACCGCCTCAAGACCACCCACAGTGGGAGAGCAGGCAGGATGAGCAGGGTAAAAAATGAGAATGTGGCTGTCTGAGACTTCTGTACCAAGTCACGTCAGCAGACAAACCTGGAGACCAAACTATTCATGACAGAAAAGGAATAATTAGGCTCGGATTATCAGAAAAATGGCACATTCACATACAGACACACACACACAAACACAAATCCTCTGTCAGTTAAAGGGGGTGCTTAACTGCTAATCCATGTCCTTTGATCAAAATACACAAAATAAAAAACATCAAAATTAATTAAGTAATGTTACATGTTTCACCCAACCAAATGGAAGTTTTAACAACAATATGGTCTGCTCTGCTACACTCAGCTATTGAGCATTAGTGCCTTAATTTCTATTAAATGGGCAACGTGTTGTTTTGAAGTGAACTGTTCTTTACTACTATTTTACACAGACACACACACACACACGCGCGCGTGCATACAGTTGCACTAAGTAGATGTTTCTTCTGCACATTTTAAGAAAATCTAAAACAACAGTTTAAGCCCTTTGTATTGAAGCTCAGATGATTAAACTGGCTTGATGAAACAAGAGAATAAGCTGGAAAAAAAATGCAATAAGCTAATAAAACCAATACGTGGTCACACTAGAAAGGTTGGTGTGTGTGTGTGTGTGTGTGTGTGTGTGTGTGTGTGTGTGTGTGTGAGAGAGAAGCTGTGAGGTTTTGTCTGCTTTCAACAGAGTGGTCACAGGAAGATGGATGCCCTCCAAGTCTATGTGGACTAGGGAGGAGCGGGCTGACTTGGGAGAGTTTAAGAGGCAAAGACCTAATCCCAGTCTAGGGCAGAGGAGTTCACTTGACAAGCACTTGTGCACACCTCTTAGTGTGGTCCTGCAAGGGTGAGACCATTGTTTGTTGATACGATGTGGTTTCTGAACTGCTGAGCTGGCTGCTGCGAACCAGCAGGGTCAGCCATTTTGGTCAGGGCTAGCCATCCCTTTAGCCTTTAATTATTTGTTGATACAATGTGGTTCTGAGCTGCAGAGTGGGCTATTTTAAACAGCATGGCCCTTGGCTCCTATTGTTGGTACATTGTGAATTCTGAACTGCTGAGAATTTTGAGAATCAATGGGGGATTACAATTGTAGATTGCGGCAGTCTAGTGCACTACAATCATTAAACCTAACCTATGAAACCTATCATTAAATCATTAAACCTAGTCACACAAACACATAAGGTTTAACTTAAAGCCTGGATCCGTCTCTAATTGTCTCATCCAGAATCCAGAGCTGCCTAGCTATTATATCATTCAACATATCGTCTCATGTCTCATTCATGGAGGGGCATTAAAGTTAAAAGAACATTTGTGGTGTGTTGAATGTCGAAGGAAATTATCATGTTTATCTGGCATAGTTCCAAGGCTGTTGAAAGAGTAAACAACAACTACATTTTTATGTCTGGGATTGTGTAACTAAAGTATCATTTTGACAATGCTTTTATGTTCTAATATTAGTTATGTTAATATGGAAGCCACCCAACAACGACAGCTTCGCCTGTTGATTAAGCAGGGTATCTTAATTTAGCCTTTGGTCTGTAATGAGATGGCATGTCTGGGCTACTGTCCAACCACCCATACAGCAAGCCAACTGGAGAGGAAGCAGGAGGGGTGAATTAGGGATGTCCCAACCATGCCCACTCCCCACACACACCCTCTGTCCTTTAAAACTCCACAATGCAAAAGATCGCTTCTCCCTTTTTCCCTGCTTTCCTTTCATCCCAGGGAGAATGCAGAGAGCAGCTAGCTAATCACAGCCCTGGGTGCAGGAAAGAGGGGATGGCATGCACTCAACTTCTGTCAGTTCCATTCGTCCATCAAGAGCAGCATTAACTGGCCAGATGGACCAAATCCTTTAGGCAGATATTCAACGTACCAGTGCATTAAACAAGGAAGCTTAAAAAACAAGAGGAGGAGGGGAGGGCAGTGGAAGTAGTCCATGCATTAGTATGTGTAGGGGCTGGGTTTTTTTCCTTCCTCTCAGGTGCTTTTCAGGCTCTGCCAACCGAGCTGTAAGACATAGAGATCGGAAGTCCTATTCTATTAACTAACTCATCTTTTGGGCTGTTCAATAGTGTTGAATTGATTGGATCCACCTATACAAAAGGAGAATTTCCCAACCTCTCCCTTGTGCCAACATGATTTACAAAGAATCTCAGACTGTGCCTCAACCATATTAGCATAAGCCAAGTAACCTACAGTCTATAAAAGACAGTTGAAAATCTTTCCATATTTTTCAAGTGGGTAAAGTCAAATGACAAATCTTAATGATGACTTTGGTCAACTATGATGACCCTGAAAACTACATAAACTACAAAACCTCAATGAGGATATTATTAAGGATTATGTAGTTGGACTGTGCCTTAGCTAGTGAGAAGTGGCTGAGAACTATCTATCTAAAACTCAATAATCTGTAAACATAACTATGAATCATGTCAATATGCCAATATGTAAATTAATCAATTACACAACAAAGTATGGACCTCAGGTGTGGCCACAAGAAGAAAAAAAAAAATCATATGTCAAGGTTTTGATTTACAACAATAAGGACATAAGATGTGAACGAGATAGACCTTGTGTTGATTAATTTTGAATGCTTAAGAAATATATGGCCACCTTGTTTTGGTTGATTTTATTATATTATTAATTTAATATATTATTATATTATATTATATGTATATATATTTTATTATATATGTCATAATTGGACATAAAGGACAATATCAGTCATGGGAAGCAGGGACATGTGTTTACAATGTATATAACATGGAGTTTGATGTTGAATGGGGCTTCTATGGAGAAGAGATATTGCCTACACTGATTATCATACGTATATATAAATATTGAAGAAATCAACGTAAAAACTGTCTGAGGTGCATACAAAAGCCCAGGTAGGTGTGAAAATGAGCCCAGAAGTGTTAAAGCAGTTTTTAAAACCGATTTCATCCACTTACCATAAATAGTTCAATTAAGTTTATGCATGTATTGATTTTTTAAATTCAATTAGTCTAATTTAGTTTAATCAAAGTTTATTTAGTTGAGTCAACTTCATGATGCGGTACTGCACACTGTGATGGCTTTTCTGTGTAACTATTATTTTATTTTCAGGAGATATCCTGACAAAAGTCATTTATTCACACACATAAAAAAAAGTCAGCCAACACAAAGTCATGATTTGAGGAAAAAACGTTACTCACGTTAACAAGGGTTAACAGGAAGTACCCACAGTCCATCACGTCAGTCAGACCAACAGTAACAGCCAGCTCTCTGAAAACGGATCATTTCCAGGACTTTCCAGGATTTCAAGGACATTCCTTGTAGTGTCCTTGGCTTGTGTTGAATGTAGCTGAATGAGGGACTAAACTAACCTAAACTTTTTTGCACTCTACCGCAGTTTGCGGAACTATTTTGCCGGCACGTCTTGTATCCTCCGACCCTGTTTACAAGGAAGGCGTGCCCCTTGTGAGGTTGATGTAATTTTAAAGCGACCCGGTGGCTGGCAAGGGGAGGGTGAGCTGGGCGACCACACTGCCCAACCTGTACTTTGCCGGCTTGTTAAATCCCCTTCCCCCTGAGAAAATCCTGAAAAGGCGGTCACATCATTTCCAAATGAGTTTACTTATCGACACGAGCAAATCCATGAAACTCTTCATCCTCAGATTCTCCTTCAAAGATCTCAAGATGTAACGGTGCTGTTGTTTCTCCCATTCCGCAACTGTTGGGTAGCACGGTTTGAGTTGTACAATATTCACAACACGGAGATCGTCTCCAGAATCTTCCAGGATGATCTCATAGTTTAGTGGGCTGGTTTTTCACACCACTCTGTAGGGACCTTTCCAACGTGGAGCAATTTTGGCAGAGAATGATTTTTCTGCTTTGGAGTACTGGTGAGCTTTTAACCAGACTGTCCTTTTCTGCAAAAAATGCTCTCTCCTGTAACGGTCACCTGTTGCAGATGTGATATCTTGTCCATTTGGTGGTAGGCTGGTTCATCTGGTGTAAAAAACACTTGGGGTTCAGCTCGGCGTCCACTGGGCCCTTAAGCGTCCAGCTAACGTTGAGTTCCGCCGGGGTCACTCCGATGGACTCACGGACAGTTGTGTTGAGGGCAAAATGGAACTCCAGTAAGTACTTATCCCAAATTTTGTGATTGTCCTCCATGTACATAACTATGTACTTATGTAATTATGGCCTTCAAGTTCCGGTTTACTCTTTCTGTGAGATTGGTCTGTGGATGGTAAGATGTGGTTTTCTTTTGTTTCAAGTTCCACTTCTTGCAGGTTTCTCGAAATACTAAATAGATGAATTGGGAGCCCTGATCCGAAAGAATGTAGTATGGCACTCCCCAACAAGGGAGTATATCTCTGTTGAGCACCTCGGAAACAGATTCAATGGTGGCCCGACGCAAAGGAAACAACTCTACTCAGCGTGAGTAATAGTCTACAAAGAGAAGTAGATAGATGTTGCCAGCTGAACTTCTCCGATAATGTCCCACAATGTCTACCCCAGCATTTCCCATGGGCGACTGACTGCAGTCTGCTGTAATTTCCCAGGGCATCTTCGGTTCTCTGGTTTTCAAACTTGGCAGATCTGACAGCACTGGACACAGTTTTTTACCTCCAAACTCATTTTGAGCCAGTATGCCAGTGTGTGTAGTCTTTTATACTTCCTAAGTGACCTGCTAGTGGGTGGTCATAGAAGAGGTAGAGCAGCTGATTGCGAAGAGCTGTGGGAATGTATACCTGATAGAGCGTTTTATGAGGAAGCTGTACAATCCTGTACACTTTGTCGTCCAAGATTGTCAATCTGGTGGTGGAATTGACGTGCCGTTCACCGGAGCCAAGTATGGATTCATATAGTTTAAGAATGTCAGCATCGGCCTGCTGAGCTTTCCAGATGGCCTCATCCGATATCTGGAGATCCTCTGACATTTCCCTCTTGGCTGGTTGTACTGTGGCACAGTGGGAATCTGACAACAGTTTGTTGTATCCACAGGAGCTCTAGACAGGGCATCAGGAACTATGCTGTATTTTCCTTTCCGATACTCAACTGTGAATGAGAACTCTTGCAACCTGAGTGCCCACTGAATTAGACCAGTGCTAGGTTTTTGAGTTTTGAAAACCCAGACCAGAGATGAATGATCTGTGACAACAGTGAACATTCTCAGTGAACAGTGAACCGCGTGTCCTCTTCCCCTGCAACTGTTGTATTGCAGATGCCATTAGGGTAAGGACAGCTTTGAGGTCCTTTAATAGTTCTGCATGTTATTGTTTAAGGCGCCAGTTTATGGTACTAGTTAATTGATTATGGATGTACTGAAATTGTTTATCCATCCTGAAATTGTTTTGAACCGTTTTACATCAATGAGTACAATTTCTCTATTGAGAAGAAGTATATGATGAGGGTATGTTAAGCTTTATGTCCACATGCTTTTCATGCAGCTCAAGTGCACGGTTTAAATATGTCCTCAATATTGGTCGACAAGCACACTCACTGTGGCAAAGAGTAAGGTATAAAGAGAGTATTACATGAATCTCTAGGGTTTAGCTATATTGCTACAATTTCCATTCGTTTGGGGGTCTTTGAGGAGTGTAGGAATTCAATTTTAGAGCACTCAAAAGCGGAAGAGAAGTGAGCAGGAGTCCAGGCTGGGGAGATGGTGGAGGGTCAGGAACGTGGACAGAGGTCATACGCTGATATACATCAGTGATGGCACTGATTACTGAAGGATCCTTACATACATTTATGGGCACACACTAATAAAGCCCCTATTCATTTATCAAATTTAGCATCCATTCCTCGTCAGCGACAGCCTATCCCACAAAATTGGGCAGATAATGCTCTTACCACACTAAATCTAGCTTTATTAAATGTGAGGTCTTTTTTAATCATAACATTTTTAATCAATTATTTTATTATCAAGCACAAGATAACAGTGCAGCTGTTCTTATTGAGTCAATCCCTCCCAACTTCAGTTTTATGAGTGAAGCTAGACTGCATAAGACAGGAGGTGGCGTTGCCATTTTGTTTAATGATTCCCTCCAAGGCAAGCAGATATCTTATGGAGATTTTGCTTCTTTTGAATATGTGGCCCTTCAGTTGAACTCTTCCCCTAAAGCTATGTTCCTAAATATTTACAGGCCACCTAAATACTGTGCAACCTTTTTTGATGACTAGTTACTGTTGGTGATTTTAACATCCATGTTGACAACTCCCAGGACAAAGGGACTAAAGAACTGTGTTGTGTTCTTTATGACTATGGACTGACGGAGTCAACACACAACAGGGGGCACACTCTAGACTTAATCATCTCCAAGGGTCTGAAGGTTCTGGTGACTGATGTTGCTCTCTGTGATCATTCCTGTGTTTTCTTTGAGTACGATCTCCATGCACGCAAATGTTCAAACAGAGGTCATCACAAAACAGTATATCACTGAAAACACCAGTGAAATATTTATTCAGGCTTTCTCTTCCACATCCACCCTCTCTTGGTCTCAGTCAATGAGCTTGTAAATAATTTCAATTCTAAAATTACAAATGTCATTGATGCCATGTCACCCACTAAGGTGAAGGTGGTCTCTGGTAAGAAAATATCTCAGTGGAGAAATGCCATGCTGGTAAGGATAGAAAAAAGAGTGTTGAAAAGCTGAACGCAGGTAGCGAAAAACAAATCTCCCCGTTCATTATGACATCTATAAAGAGAGACTTTGCATTCATAATTTGGAACTGAAAATGGCAAGGCAGCCCTTCTTCTCTGACACCATGGCATGTGACTTGTTTGCTACTGTTGGCAGGCTAACAAGCCCTCCTGTCCTGTGACAGTAGCCTCTGAACTTCTATCCGCCAGTGCCTGCAATGAATTTGCCTCCTTCACTGACAAAATTCAGATAATTAGATGTAGATAATGTAGTCAGTGCCTCCATATCATGTACAGGATATGTGTTGTCCCTGTGTCCATTTAAAATCAATTCAAATACCATGACACAATTTGATCCAATCAACCATAAAAACTTGGAGGACATTATACAACACCTGAAATCCTCCTGCTGCCTTGATGTTCTGCCAACAGGCTTTTTCAAACCTCCCGTTTTTAAGTAAAATCATTGAAAAAGCTGTTTTTCAACAGCTGAACAACTTCTTGGCACTACAGAACTGTTTTGATGTCTTTCAGTCAGGATTTCGACCACACCACAGCACTGAGACTGCTCTTGTTAAGGTCTTCAGTGAGACCCACTTAAACACAGACAGTGGCAGAATTTTAATCAGTATTACTGGATCTCAGTGCTGCATTTGACACAGTCGACCACAACATATTACTAGACCGACTGGAAAACTGGATGGGACTTTCTGGCACAGTACTAAACTGGTTTGAATCCTACTTAAAGGACAGGGACTACTTTGTGTCTATAGGTAATTACACATCTGAGTGAACAAAAATGACATGCAGAGTTCCCCAAGGCTCTATTCTGGGGCCTCTTCTGTTCAACATCTACATGCTCGCACTGGCTCAGATGGAAAACAACACAATATGTTACTATAATTACGCAGACGCACAGATTTAGATAACCATATCACCAGGGGAGTATGGTCAAATCACTGAATACATGCACTGAACAAATCAATGATTGGATGTGCCAACATTTTCTCCAATGAAACAAAAAAGTAATTGTTTTTGGAGTCAAGGAAGAACGACTAAAAGTCAGTGCTCAGCTTCAATCGGTAATGTTAAAAACCACAAACCAAGCCACAAATTTTGGTGTAGTCATGGACTTGGACCTAAATTTCCACAGCCACATTAAAACAATTACAAAGTCAGCCTACTACACCTTAAGAGTATATCAAGAATTAAAGGATTTATGTCTCAGCAGGATTCAGAAAAATTCCATGCATTTATCTTCAGTAGACTCGACTACTGTAATGGTGTCTTTACAGGTCTCCCTAAAATATCAATCAGACAGCTGCAGTTCATTCAGAACGGTGCTGCTCGAGTCACTAAGACCAAGAAAGTGGATCATATCACTCCAGTTCTCAGATCTTTACACTGGCTTCCTGTCTGTCAAAGAATTGATTTCAAAATAGTACTGTTGGTTTATAAAGCACTGAATGGTTTAGGGCCAAAATACATTTCTGATCTTCTGCTATGCTATGAATGATCCAGATCTCTCAAGTCACCTGGGACACGTCTGCTTTCTGTCCCCAGAGTCAAAACTAAACATGGAGAAGCAGCGTTCAGTTTTTATGCATCACATATCTGGAACAAACTCCTAGAAATCTGCAGGTCTGCTGCAACTCTCAGTTCTTTTAAATCAATGCTGAATACTTTTCTGTTTGCTGCTGTCTTTTACTAAACCAAATTTGAGGCTTTTGATTCATTTCTTGCACTGCAACTTTTATTATTTGATTTTATGCATTCTTTGTATTCACTTTTTTAACTTTATTTTTCTTTTCTTTTGTTACTATTATTCAATGGGTTTCATTTTATTGGTTGAAAAGGTTCAGGGAACTTTATGATGAAGTCAAAAGTGTTTCAGAAAACAGGGTTTTCAATGAGAACATGTTAAAAGAGCTCTACTATCCACTCTTAATAATAATATTAATAATCTTATGTTATGCATTCTATGTATTCTATTTTCATATTTATTTTTATCTTATTTTTATCAAGTGGGTTTTATTTTCAACTCTTTGATATCTATTTTTAATTGTATTTAAATATCCTTTTATAATGTGTCTTAATGCTTTTAATGTTTTATGTAAAGCACTTTGAATTGCCTTGTTGTTGAAATGTGCTATACAAATAAACATGCCTTGCCTTCTGTGTAATGAGGTGTGTTTCGTGCAAAGTTCATTTTTTTGCTCGCCCACCAAGTTCCTTTCATTTGGCTGAAACGGGGCATTAAACCGACTACGATGCTAATCACATACTTCAGCACCTATGAAATGACTGCTTGCTGCACTATGCCGCTTTGTGTGTAGGAGGCTAATGTAAGCAGACTGCAGCACTTACTGTTGACCTACTATACAGGCCTTGGTAAAATATACAAAAGGGGGTGACCCCTTAACATGGCCACCACCATACTTTTTATTACCATAACCTTCTGAGTTTCTATATAGCAGTCAAACCTCCCGGTTTCTCAGTCAGACCTACCTAACCCTGTCCTCCTCCTATTCCAGTCCTCTTCTCTCCCCTGCTTACTCCTTACTCCTTACAGTCAGCCTAGATTACCAGCTCTGCTTGTGAAATCAATAGCCAAGCTTTTTGAAGACTAGAAGGCAGAGGAGGAAAAGAGGGGAGTTTAGCTGTCTGCCTGCTGAATATCCCCGCATTGTGGTGTTAAACAGGAGGGCTATAATTAACTGTGCGAGACGCCAGTCAGCCGGGGATGGGCGCCATGCCAACGGATCAGCCCTAATTACTATATTCACTTTTTCAGGAACGCTCACTTTGCTGCTCCTACTGATAGGGCCTGGCAGCCTGAGAAATCCCCCAGTCCTGCACAGCACTTTTCTCAGGCAGGCAGGCTGCAGGCAAATGGGCTTTGCCTGTCACATGGAGATGGAAGGCATGGAGTAAGCTTGAGTAGACTGGACGATTACAGCAGAGTCAATGAAATATTTGCCTAGGCTGATTGAAAGGAGGCTCACGCCATCTAAAAGCCATTTTATCTGTAATTGAAATGGTGTGCAGGCTAGTATAAATTAATTTATGGAATACTATTTCTATCATTACTGCTCTGTGTCTGGCAGAAGCAGGGTGATGAGAAGCCTGTATTTCAAGCCCATATTTTTATTATAAACACATTCAAGACTGCCATGCTTGCAATTATTTCAATAGTTCTGTGTTCTGTCCACTGACAGAGGTGCTATCAACTTGGAAATAAATAAATAAACACAAGCATGGGGCTGTGGCCGTGAACCTGATCGGGGGTCTTTTCATCTTCTGCCTTCCATCTTCCCATTTCAAATATATATGACATTGAAAAAAGAGCGTGTCAGAGAGCGTGCCAACCTCCGACAGTTCCAGTACTCCAGTTTGTCCAATATACTGACTTTATCAAGATGTTTCTCACAGAGCTTGAATAGACCCCTTTTTATTACACATTTGGACGTTTGAGTTCTGATTAAAGGCTTGGAATTGAGTTCCTATCAAAAGGTCAACTTAGGGTGTTTACATGTGGTGACTAACAAATAGCTTTTTATTTTTAAAAGCTCACTGGCCCCTATGCTTCTAATACCTTGCTGAAGTGAAAATGTGTGAGTGGAAAAATAGGGAGGCAGGGAAATGGGGATGAATATATCTTTATTTAAATAGTTTTAGAGTGGAATTGGCTCCAGTGACCATTTCAGAGCATTTTATCACAGTAAAGCCTCTTTCACTCTCAGCCAGCAGCAACTGTTCACATAAGTGCAAATCCCAGACTAAAGCCTGTCCCACCGCGGGCCCCTGGCCTTGACCAGGGAAGGGGATCAGGATCAATAGCTTATGAGTTATACCATACACATTAATGAGGTACTAGGGAGGCTTGATAGTGGAGATAGCATCCCATGCTGTTTGCACAAATATGGCAAACAGATTAAGCAGGACCATCACTCAGTTGGACTTCATCTTTTGCTTGCTGTGGACATAAATCAGGTGGTCTAAGAGTCTGCAAAGTCTCAATTGCAGTCTCAATCTGTTTATTATAAGTATTCAGATATTGCATAACAAATTTATTTTCTAGTTACTTTTCAAATGACCTGTAAGAGTCTGCTGAACAGTAGTGTTGCCAGACCCATTTCAGGAGGGCTGTAACCAACCCTTATGACAGTCTATTACATAGAACATTAGACACACAAGTCAACTTGCTAAATATGTCTGACTGCTAGTGATCACAGGTTTTTGCTCTATTACATAGAAGAGTGCAGGTAGGATGAGGACAAATGTGTTGCCATTAGTGGTCATCGATCTTCCAGCTAGATTGTCTAGCTATAATTACACTTACTTTTACAGTCAATGAAATAATCTGGCTGAGGCTGGGATTTTATCTCATAAACGTACATAATGCAAAAAGACAGAAGAGACAACAATCAGGGGTAGTCATGTGAGAACCAATGATTTTGACAGTTCAAATGAGCTGTTTATTGGAGGGCTGAGCCACGGCAAAATTATTGACAGATTTTGCCACCCTCAAAAACAGAAGGTACTCACTGATGCTCCCACACAGCATCTCAGCAGGGATTTAAAGGGGGCTGAAAATAGCACAACAAAACCATAACCATAAGTTATCAGAAGGGTGTATCCACTACACATCTACCAAATATCTATTCAAAGTAATGTCAATAGCTATAACACATCGCAAGTCAGACATAAATTCTGTATTGAAAAGAATTCAGGACTGTGTGGGCGTGGTCGGGAATGCCACCTCCCCCTCAACTCATCCCAAAACAAACCACCCAGAAGTAAACAAACACCTATCCATCCAAAATGGCAGAGAGCCAGGGTGAATAACTGTCATTTTGCGGACATTTTATGCCAATTTTGGTGAGCATATCAGAAATTGAAGAGCGTTTTTCAGACATTCTATAAGAACTGCGTGTTTCAGAGTTCGTTTGGAGGCTGTTTTAGCGGGACAGAATAGTTTTATTGGCCTCGAACTATGGGAGGAGATATGCAATGGGATGAAAACATTTATTGGCCAGGACGCCAGGCCTCTGACAACGATATACAGATGCATGGACCCAATGGGTGAGAACCTGGTAATCCTAACCTGGTTGGGTGGTATGGTGGCTCAGGGGTTAGCGCTGTTGCCTCACAGCAAGAAGGTTCTGGGTTTGAACCCCGGCCATCCCAGCTCCTTTCTGTGTGGAGTGTGCATGTTCTCCCCGTGTTTGCGTGGGTTTCCCCTGGGTGCTTTGGTTTCCTCCCACCATCCAAACACATGTATGTTAGGGTTAATGTCGATGTGTTAACGTGTTGGGGTGGATCTTCCAGATCATGAGTATGTTGCCACTTCTATAAAAATAACATAATGTTCACTGGTCCATCTGTGTTTGGTCAGATCTATACAGCTCAGAATTTTCCACAGTGATCAGGTGCAGGGTAGTGGTTCTGTTGTTTCTGGAAGTTGCTTTACTAGTCCCTTTGTATAACTGATAGTTCTGCTGCACACATAAAGAAACTAAACAAAACTATCTAAATGCTAGTAAATTGGTGTTCTGAGTGATTACAATCTAATGGTAACAGAGTTGTATCCAAACTCTACAGCAATTTAAAGTAATGTCGCCCTTCAGCATCACAAAAATATGTATTGATATTGCCTATACCTGCTTTCAACGGTCATTGAAAATGTTATCTTGGGGGGGGGCATGCCCCCAGCCCCCCTAGTAAGGCCTCTCTCTGCTTTGGCAAGTGTATTATAAAAGTGGCTAGTCTTCCTGGTTAGCACTAGCAAATGATCTAATCACAGTCAATCCTAGCTGGTCCAATCTAAGAGTGACAGTCTCTTCAGAACTAGGTCAGCCTCATAGTTAGCATTGGATTAGGTGCCTGCCGATGGATTGTAGCCTAGTTATACATGCCTCCTGCTATATGCATGAGTTGTATGACTAACTTCTACCCCTTGTTCTGTCTGTGTGAGTGGGCTAGTGTCTGTGAGAGTGGGCTAGTGTCTGTGTGAGTGGGCTAGTGTCTGTGTGAGTGGGCTAGTGTCTGTGTGAGTGGGCTAGTGTCTGTGTGAGTGGGCTAGTGTCTGTGTGAGTGGGCTAGTGTCTGTGTGAGTGGGCTAGTGTCTGTGTGAGTGGGCTAGTGTCTGTGTGAGTGGGCTAGTGTCTGTGTGAGTGGACTAGTGTCTGTGTGAGTGGACTAGTGTCTGTGTGAGT
>OMKK01041967.1:7919-19084 GCA_900302305.1 Polymixia japonica | reverse complement strand
GCCTGAACATAACCTCCACATTACAGCCTGAACATAACGTGCACATTACAGCCTGAACATAACGTGCACATTACAGCCTGAACATAACGTCCACATTACAGCCTGAACGTAAAGTCCACATTACAGCCTGAACATAACGTGCACATTACAGCCTGAACGTAAAGTCCACATTACAGCCTGAACGTCAAGTCCACATTACAGCCTGAACATAACGTGCACATTACAGCCTGAACGTAAAGTCCACATTACAGCCTGAACGTCAAGTCCACATTGCAGTCTGAACGTCAAGTCCACATTACAGCCTCAATGTAAAGTCCACATTGCAGCCTGAACGTCAAGTCCACATTACAGCCTGAACATAACCTCCACATTACAGCCTGAACATAACGTGCACATTACAGCCTGACACGTTTACATAACAATTGAACATCCCAGAGGCATAATATTTTTCAGGTTTGGGTTAACTTCATACCTGATTTAAACTCTGATTGAAATACACACACACAATGAAAAAATTGTTCAAATTCAACAAAGATGACGGAGATATTGCTTTTTTCTGCACTGTTCTGGTTTAAGATGATTAGTAACAAAGGGATTCTTGTCATGTTTTGTGTTATGTGCCCTCAAATTGGGCACAAACCCTAACCCTAACCCTAACCCAAACACATACAGACTGCTACATGCTAATGTCTTCCTGTTTGGTATATGTTTGTCAGGAGCATGGGAGTGGAGCAGCTGATGCCAGCCAGTCAGAGGGACACGAGTCAAAGCTGACGGCAAGAATGGCTTCACAGAGACAGACTCAGAGCAAGACTCAGGTACGGTTGGCCTCTTGTGGTTAGCATTGGAAAATCTGCATTAAAGGCAAAATCCAGAATTGGTTTGAACGGTCACTTCTATTTGTTTTGTAAACAGTGTGATGTGACTGTTTGGAAGCATTTCTCCTAACAGAAAACTTTTAAAAGCCACTTAAACAAGGGGAACTCCTCTGTATTTACTGCCGAAATTCATGAAAGATGGCTGATGCTGACCGAGACAACGTGCAAACCAAAACAATGTTGTTGTAATTCATTGCTTAGCTGCAATAGGGCAGCACTTAAAAACCAATGAAGCCTTTAACGATTAGTTTCCAGTCCAACTGTGTGTTTCTGAGTGTAAATCCTTGCATATCTCTTTGTTGATCCTATTTTCTGTTGCCCACTCTAGAGCTTCAAGAGGAAACCTGGCCAAGCTGACAACGAGCGATCGACGGGCGACTACAACGAACGTATCAACAAGCGGCTGCGTACGGTGGAGAGCTCTAAGGACCGGACTCAGGACAACAGGCAGAGCCAGGCCCAGCAGGAGTCAGACCTGTATGAGCACATTAAACAGGGAGAGACGGCCTACGACACTCAGACCTATGGTAAGTAATGAACTCCCTCAACACCACCCACAAGCTGTTTGTTTAGCTGCAGGTTGAAAATTCCACCGCAAAACATGATCAATATCACTAGCATTTCCTCTTCTCCAATGCAGTCCTCAAGGCTGAGTAAACCTCTTTATAAGATTCAGTTGCTGTGTTTTCGTTTTTAACTCTGCATTGCTGTTTCTCGTGACAGTCGTTGGTGTTGAAGCTGTGCTGTAATAGAGCCTCCAGATGATGGATGATGGATGGATGGATGGATGATGGGATACATGGACGGACTGAAATACCCGTTGACGTATTTATTTAATTACTTGTTTACTGGTCTTGCTGTTTCTAGATGTCGCCAGTGCCGACCAGCAGAAACAAGCCGGCCCTCAGCAGGACCAGGATGATGAGGATGTTGCCATGGAAACGGAGGAACAGGAAGAGGACCTGCAGGCTGTAGAGGCCCCAGAGCTGAAGCCGGAGCAGCTAGACTCGACCAAGGCCTCCCAGAAAGGTGTCACAGTACTCCTCCTCTTTTAAAAACCTTTATTAACCAAGGAAGGTTGACAGAGCACATGTTTTCAGCGACACCTGACCAGCTTTAACATTAAGTTTCCTGCTCAAGGACACTTCAAAAGTAGTTGTTAAGTAAAAGTTAAGCACTTCTTAATCACTTCCTCTGCTCAGATCATCCCTGCTGGTCCAGGGATTCGAACACACAACTTCTCCAAGCCCTCTCATCTCATCTCTCATCTAACCTTTAGGCTGCCGACACAAGTCATTTTATATACTTCATGCGTCATGTTGCACCAGTCTGTTTATGTCTGTGCTAACATCTCTCCAATCATTTCTAATCCTTCAGCCGGTCTGGAGAGCGGGGAGATGGAGGCGCAGAGGCTGAGAGACGAGGAGGAGGAGGAGGAGGAGAAGTGGAAGGAGAGACAACATCCTCAGGATGAAGAGCGGCCAGAGAGGAGCACAGAGTCCACGATTCACACTGTTCCTGAGCTACTGTTGGAGACCATGCAGGTACAGAGCAACAGATAGATAGACTGATACATACATTTATGCATGAATACATAAAAAATATCCTACCTCTCACCTGTGTGTGTGTGTGTGTGTGTGTGTGTGTGTGTGTGTGTGTCTGTCTGTCTGTCTACAGAAACCAATGCAAGACCCAGAGGAGATCAGAAGGGAGATGGAGCTCCAGCTGGAGGCCTGGCAGAAACAGGCTCCAGGGGCGAAAGAGGAGGTGAGACCGCGGGGGAAACTGGGAATCCCCACACCTTAAAAGACTACTTTAAACAAACCAAACGCTCAAATATATAAGATATATGTCATATATAAAGGTGCAGGCGTTCCAGATCTGGAGACACATTAGCGATCCACCCACAGGAAGTTCAGAGGTCAGGGTCAGTCACAGAGCAGCTCCTGAGGTTGCTAAGGATTCAGAGTCTTGCCTAAAGGAGAGGTTCACCATTATTGAAGTTAGCTTCCTGTTAAAAGGACATGTATCATGGTTTTTGAAGGCTGAAACGATAGCCTTGAAGGGTTGTATTGGAGCCCGATGTTGAGATAAGCTGCTAAATTTCAATACTGAACCATCAGTGGGATTATAACCTGTATTTATCACCATCATGTCAAACTATTGATTCATTTGGCCTAACTTCAAAAACAGCATTGTTCAGCAGGACGGGCGCTTGCTGTCGTGGGTTGATGTGGCCTTTCAGTGGAAGGTAGTCTCTCTAATAACGATAGTGCTCTGCTGCCCCTCAGGGCTGTCTTCCATATGATTTACTAAACCCTGATCCGTCAAAACACAAAGACTGCTGATAAATCATACGCCCTCAGGCTGCAGGCATGACAAAGTCTTAAAATGTCTTAAATCATATTATCTAAACATAAAAGGTCATGAATACAGTCTTGTATAATGTTTTAAATTCAGTTTTAAAGGTCTTAAAAATGTTGTGGTTTCTTGGTGTTCTGGTGAGAAACCAGCCCAATAGTCCTTTATTCTAATATTTTATTAATAATTATTAATAATCAATATCATTAATCATTTTATTTTCACAATTAGTTCATTTGTGAAATTTGTCTTCTGTTTAATTCTAGCCGGCATTAAAATATCTTAAAAAGTATTTGTCTCAGTCTACAATTTAATTTGCTAATTAAATTTGAAAGTTGAAAATGTGGGACAGATTTCAGAGTTGATTCTTGGGTCTGTAACATATGTTTCTCTCCGGGTCCAGGAGAGTGCAGCAGCAGCCATGTGGCAGCAGTACCAGGCGCTGACCTCTGCCCTGTCCCAGCAGCTGTGTGAGCAACTCCGGCTCATTCTAGAGCCTACTCAGGCCGCCAAGCTCAAGTCAGTACCGCCTCACTGTGATCCCACTCATAGTAACTCCAGTCAAGTGTGCTTTGTAAAGTTGACTGTTATAAAGTGTACAATGTGTTTTTACAACCAAGCAATCTGATTGGTCAAAGACATTTCCAACCATTCTGAAATTTTAATTTTTTTTATTATTTAAGTGCAAAAGGCTTTAATTGAAGGCAGTTAATTGAGCTCATGTCTTCTACTCGTCCACTGCTCAACAGAGGTGATTACCGCACAGGGAAGCGTCTCAACATGAGGAAGGTCATCCCCTACATCGCCAGCCAGTTCCGCAAAGACAAGATCTGGCTGAGGAGAACCAAGCCCAGTAAGAGAGAGTACCAGATCTGCCTGGCGGTCGATGACTCCTCCAGCATGGTAGACAACCACACCAAACAGGTGAGGTGGCCTTGTTTGAACCGTGGTGAGGCTTGTTTGAACCGTGGTGAGGCTTGTTTCTGTGTTCGGGTGAAGCGCTGTTGTTCGAAGGTTACCAGCTTTTTTTTGGCAGGCGAAGTCAGAAGTTTCCTGTGAACCTAGGATTTGAAATATATGAAAATTGCGTGTTCAGGTTGTCATTATGTGTAGGGTAGGGCCATAAGATTCAATACATTGCTTTATTTCTCAGCAAGAAAGAAATTAAGTTGCTCTTCTGAGTTGGTGAGTGAACTAATACACAAGCAGCGGTCCAGAAGCCACTGGCTGTGTTTTGTTTTCATCCAAAATAGGAATTGGATACTTTCAAGGAACTGTATGTTGCTTTTCAGAGGACCTGGCATAAGGGAATGTCCCACTAATAAAATGACCTTGTCTCTTTTGTGGTGCAGCTGGCATTTGAATCCCTGTCGGTGATTGTCAACGCTCTCACCCTCTTGGAGGTGGGACAGGTGTCTGTGTGCAGGTAAAGACCGTTAGAGACCGAGCAAAAAATACTGTCTTTCTAGTTCATTTTCACAGTACCGTAATTTCCAGTCATATGAATCCTAGGCCAGTGGGGGGAGGTCACGTGGTTTCATCGTGTTTCTGATGACAAGCTAACATGTCTGTCGTGTTTGGTCACGTCATCAGTTTCGGAGAAACGGTGCAGCTACTTCATCCTTTCCAGCAGCAGTTCAGCGATGAGTCGGGAGCTCGGATACTGAGGCTCTGCCAGTTCCAGCAGAAGAAGACCAGGATAGCACAGGTGGGACTCATCAACACCACTCGGTTCATCTCCCTCCTCTTCAGCGCTGTGATGTCACAGCTCACATCTGTCTGTTACAAGGCAGCCATTTTGCTTCCTCCCTAGTGAGAATACAGTTTGTAGTTTGCAAAACGTCTAAAAAAATATTAAATTATATTATCTAAACTGAAGGCCTTAAAAGGTCTTGAGTATAGTTAAATATAATATTTTGAGTCCTAAATTAAACTGTTTTTCCAGTGAGAAATCAGCCCAGTCACAGACACATATTCTGATACTTAGATTGTATTCATTTTCATGTTTATTATTAAATGTTGAAAATGCTGAAACTGGTCTTCATTTCATTACAATTGCCATTTAAAAGTTCTTAAAAATGTAATTGGAAAAAAAGAAATTGCTTAAACTTGTGCTGTGACACCCTGGTTTGGTTTAACTGTGATAACGGTGTTAGCTCACTGTGTTATTATTCTGCAGTTCTTGGAAACTTCAGCCAAAATGTTTGTAGCAGCGCGACAGCAAACTCCGGGATCCACAAACTCAGGTAGGTGTCCTGCTTCATGATGTTTCACTTACCTACTGCTGTATCCCTTTATCAATGTAAAAGAAATAAAAAAACATTAAAAGCCACATTACTTAGAGGGTCTATTCTGAAAAGCTACAGTAGTGACTGGCAAAATAGTGAGTGTCTGTTAAGTCTTGGGATGAATAAGTTAGCTCCCTGCCTTGACTTCAACCTCATTCATGAATGTGTCCTGATTAAATCTACCTGTGTGCCGTTCAGTAAATGGGGTCGATGCCCAGATTGTATCTAATGTCCAACAAACAAGCCTTTAGTGTGGCACCAGGAGACTAGGAGGTCCTAGGATCAGAGCCAAGTTCTCAGACTCAAAAACAATTGTCATGGCTACAAAGCCCCTGGTAGGGCTAACATTTCCTCTTTACAGAGTTAGGCTACAAGCCAGAAGATTAAGCAGGTCTCAGCCTCCCTCGGAGGTAGCTCAGCCACCCAGATGCCTGTAAACAGAGACCCAGAAGCATTGTAGCAGGCCAGTGGAGACCGACTCGATACAGATTTAAAGGGGAAAAGATAAGACGTAAAAATGCCGTCTTAGCCAATGAAAGCTAACTCTGCCGTGCTAGAATTGATGAAGCGATCACTGTCAGTCAGTTGAATGAACTGAGCTTCAAGAGTCCTCTACTGACGGGAACAACACAGATATCCAAACCAACAATCGGATAACCAAACAAAGTGTGTTCCCATTTCTTTTGGTGATTTTTTTAACTTAATTCTGAGGACAAATTTGTCACTTTGATTGAAATCTTTGATCTCTTCTCCAGTAGGGTAGAGCGCAGGGTCAGCTAGCTACAGAATACAGAACAGCGCCCCTGCAGCTGATAGGGATTCAGCACCTCATTCAAGGATGTTAGCTGATGTTTGACGTTTGCTGGGTTTTGTACTCAGGCCTTCCTGTTGAAAGACGTCCTCCTAATAACCACTCCGTCCCGCCGTCATGCTTTTTTAGCTTATGGATGCTTTTTGTACCAAGCTCTTCTTCCGCTGCTCCCTCTCTGACCTTTGACCTTCTCTCTCCACAGACACAGCCCAGTTGCTGCTCATCGTGTCTGACGGCAGGGGGCTGTTCCTGGAAGGGAAGGAGAGGGTCACGGCGGCTGTGCAGGCGGCTCGCAGTGACAACGTATTTGTCATCTTTGTGGTGCTAGACAACCCCAACGCAAGGGTAAGGGAAGGCAAAGTAGCAGGCCAACATCTAGAGTGATTAGAATGGATGCCGTGCTTTGAGAACTCACCCAACTCTTTTCTCTGTAGGACTCCATCCTGGACATCAAGGTGCCCATATTCAAAGGGCCGGGAGAGTTACCAGAGATCCGCACTTACATGGAGGAGTTCCCCTTCCCCTTCTATGTCATCCTGCGGGACGTCAACGCCTTGCCAGAGACCCTGAGCGATGCACTAAGGCAGTGGTTTGAGCTCGTCACGGCAACCGACCAGTAAACCAATGAGAAGCCTTTTTTTTTCTTTTTTTTTTTTTTTTTTTTTTTTGAAAAGGGAGGGGCAGCAACCAACTGCACAACGCCACTCTGCTGCTAGCCTCTGAACTAGAACTCACGAAACACAAGGACTCAAAAAGACGGATCTGCCGCTGTATATGTGCCTTTATTTTACTATTTTTACTCTAATTTTAGTAGACTCTGTAGAGTTTGATAGCAACCTTTGCTGTTTTGTCTTTGTCATCAGGGGAATTCTGGAAGTTTCTTATGTAATGTAACGAGGATTGCTTTAACTTGCACGTCTATGAAACGATAGAAACAAAAATGTGATTCCCTTGCGTGTGAAACACCTCAGTACAGTCAGTAAATACCTCTTTTCCCCTTGTACAATAACATTTGTGTGGATGTTTCAGTCAGTGTTACAATTATCATGAAAGAATTCCTCTTCGATGTGAACACAACTCATGTATGGAGGCGACGATACTAAGTTGTGGAACTGTGTTTTTGAACAGTTGTTTGCATAAAAATAACCCATTCATAATATCACGGCATAACAGTAGCATGTTGATATGGTCTTGATTGTCATTTAGAGGAAGTCAAAAAATGTGCCTTGGATAGGAAAATGGTATCGCATCTTTACTTCACACTGAAATCAGCTGTTGTGATGAACGGTTAAAGGCCCAATCACATCTCTGTAAAGGTCAGGATTTTTAGAAATTCAGTTCTTATGCACTTTGAAGCACAGGGACTGCAGACACCAATTTTGATATATGCTCCAATAACCAAGTTTTGTGGTTTAAAGACACATATCTGCCATACTCTGTGTGACTTACACTTACATCTGCAGAAAGAGAGCTAGGAACTCATCACTGTGGCCATTAGGAGTAGACTAAGTTAAAGGTGTTTATGATTGTGCATTGAAACGTTAATCACCAATGTGTTTTGTAATGTGGACATAAATGTAAGGAGACATCGGTTATATTTAAGAGGCTGTTTCCTCATGCCACCCATCTATTTAACCACACCATGACACGTATGATCCTGATAATAAACCGTTTCAAAGGTGGCGTTTTGTTTGTGCTAGTGTATTATGATCATTGAGGTTAGTTATGGTCATTGTCCTCCAGACCAGGAGAGGACGACAAACATTAGACACACCACCAAGGCTCCAAGGCTCCCTAAACATCAAGATGTCTCACGCCGCTTCCTAAGACCTTAAACATGACGCTGCTTGACTACATCAAATAACCTCCGTGCAGGAAACAAGATGTTGGACCGAATGTGAGACTCTCGTTGACAGCAGCCGGAAGTAGAGACTCTCGTTGACTCCCAATCAAACAGAAGCAGTTCGGCCGCATAACTGGATTTAACGAGAAGCCGGAAGCAGCCGGAAGTAGAGTCTCTCGCTTCGCCTATTTCAGCTTTCATCATCACAACATCCGGTTTCAACACGTTTTATAAATGATGGGAATTTCAAGGTTACCACCTGCAGCATTTACTTTAAAACAGGTAATTATATCGATGGATACATCTAACTATAGAAGGAAAATAACATTCTGGTTATAGGTGGCGTTTGCTGGTATTTATGCTTCCAAACGTGTCTTGCTAAAGTCCGAGTAACTGCAGCTGTGTGTTAATCTGAATAATAATCTGAATCAGAAATACTAATAACTTAAACATTTAAAGGTTGGAGTTACATGACTAATTCTACTAATGAATATATGAATTTAAACTAATATGGGGTTAGCTTCCCTGTATGTTAGAACTTCATCTATCTGGGTGAGGATAACGTTTTAGATATAAAACCATATACATATATAAACATATACTGTATATATCCCATATATATATACTGTATATATATATATATATATACATATATATATCATCCATAATTGATTCATCTCTATCTCCATTAAGGTGCAGTTCAAGACTGAATACAGTATTTTGTTTATTGCACATTCGTCCACTGTGTCAACAAACTTATAACTTTAATAGTCTGCGAGTCTTGTTTTACATCTTATCATCAACCTGTTGTTTCTCTTTATCAGTTTCTACAGAGACAGACTATCATCAACCTGTTGTTTCTCTTCATCAGTTTCTACAGAGACAGACTATCATCAACCTGTTGTTTCTCTTCAGTTTCTACAGAGACAGACTATCTTGGGTATTTACAGGAATATGCTGCGGACCATTCGACAGGTACCAGACGAGGCAGACAGAAAATACCTCAGAGACTGGGCAAGAGGAGAGTTCAAGAGGAATAAGAATGAAACAAACCAGGTGAATACTGTAGATACTAGGGCTGTCATTTTTTTATTCGAAATTCAAACATTCGTACAAACGTGAGTAAAACAGTAATATTGTAACTGTAATGACCTGTTGTAATTCAACATGTAGCGTCTATAAGCGCAGCAGAGCGTTTGAAGTAGTTCACCTTGTGATCCAGCAGAGGGCGCTCTAACAATTCACTATCAGCTTGACCTATTGACCTGCTGGACCGGATGTTGTCGTCTGCAGCTAATATTGTAAATAAAAAGTTGATAGACTTGTGTTTCTTTTATTATTATTAATAATAATAATAATAATAATAATAGGAATGAAGTCTGGCCGTTCGTCTTGCCTGTCAGTTCTATGTTTTAAATTGTTTGCTACATGTTTAGTTCAAAACTATCAGAATTCTCTCCTGTTGTCTGATTTGACATTTTCTATTCAGGAAAGCTTTTTCATTTTAACTCTTGTCACTATTTTCTTTATGTTGTGTGTTCCATGTTATTACTGTAGCACTTTGAGTGTCACTATGAATAAAAAGTGCGGTACAAATGTATTTATTATTCTGATGCGTTAAAAAAAGTTAACATCCAATTGCTGGAATAATGTGATAAAATAACGATGAAATAACGTTGTCATTCATTTAAATGGGGAGGGGGGTCGCCTTGCGTGTCATTTAAAATTCCTTCTGACTTGATTTTTGGGTTAAGTCCTAGTAGATGCATGTGTTTCCCCCTCATTGAAAAGACAGCTGGAGGAGTTTGGCAATTATTGAAAAGACAAAGGAAAAATATTGTTCAGTCCATAATTCAGTACATTTCTGACTAGACATGTGATGCATTTGTAAGCTCACCTGTTATTTCATACACTGTAATGTTTGATGTTGTAAAGAATAATCGTCAGTTGGCCTAGTAGACAGTCTTATTGGCCACAAATCTAAGCACACATTATATTGCAAACTGACCAAACCATCACATACAGCCAAGAAACTGAGGTCTGAAAAAAGCATGTAAGGAACCCTGTTTGCTTACCGTGTGGTTATATTTTCCTAACCATCTTTCTGCCCCATGCTGACATTTGTTCTTAAATATCCCCCAGGATGCCATCCGCATGATGATTAAACAAGCCAACGACCATCTGGAAGATCTCCAGAGATCTCTAGCATTGGCCAAGTGTTGAAGACTCAGAACTGGTGGGATTCAGCAGGATTGTACGCTCATATATTACATTGGATGAACTGACCTACTGGTTGTTTCTCAGTGAGGCTGTCATGTGCTACATTAATGCCTGTGAGGGTAGAGGCATGCTAGGCCGTTTTTAGAGAGCATTGCTATGAGCAACACACAGCAATATGCAATAACGTGAAACACAAGTTTAAAAAACAATCTATTGATTCCTGCTTGGTTCAACGTGAGCCAAGCAATATTAGTGAAGCAACTCTTAAGGCAGGAGTTCCCAAACTTTTTTCAAAAATGCTTTAGACTACAGATTCTGATTTGATGAAGTTTCTGTCCCAGGGAGTCCTACCTCAGGAGGTTTTTGTTGCCTGATTACACTTTAGGTTGGGAGATAACTGTAGAAAGATTCTCTCATGGTGCTAACTTCTAGTAAATGAAGAACAGTGGAAGTGAACTAATCCTCATTTGTCTAGGGACCTCCTGGAAACCTCTCAAAGACTCCTGGTGGCCCCAGTTTGGGAATCACTGTCTTAAGGCTGTCTCCTGTTAGTCCCTCCTACCCAGAGTAGGAGACTCCGCCCACACCTATCACTGTCTTGAGGCTCCGTCTCCTGTTAGTCCCTCCTACCCAGAGTAGGAGACTCCGCCCACACCTATCACTGTCTTAATGACATCATTCAGCAGAAGTTCCTCTGTTGCTGCCTGTTCTACAGTGGTGAGGCTTTCACATCTCAATCTCCTTTTATGATGAGGAAAAACTGT
>OMKK01041966.1:0-20153 GCA_900302305.1 Polymixia japonica | reverse complement strand
TAGTGAATAGCATAATTGCCTAAGTCATTTTTTGGCCAAACTGTGATATCAATAAAAAATACTTATGTGCTTGCTGAAAAATGTGTTTTGTCTTGTTTTCCGAAAACGTTCAAATATGACTTAGGCTATTATGCTATGAGGCTAACGATTTGGCATTGCGATCTGTATGTAAGATAGCATCAAAACTGTACTAAGATATATTTTTTATAACGTCTATTTATAGACATGTTTTGGGTGATTTTGGGATCCATTTTTGTGTTATTGACCTGAAGGACAGTATTAAGACTATAGCATACAGATTATAGCTTTGCTATAATGAAGCAATTGATGAAATCTTGGTCAGAGCTGATCTGTATGATAGGAGAAATGAGCTCCAGATCGAAAATGGCCGGAATTACCCGTTAATGTATGTTTTAGGTATATATTTAGGTATTGCATCTCCCAGGGGGCAGCTTATCATTAGAAAAAGTATGTAGGCTAAATGATCACCCAAACATTGCTGAGTTTTTTGCCTAATTTGAACCACATATATCTAAGAAATGATCTGTGATTTTCCAAAATTTGTACAGACCCACACATACCCACGCCACAATAAGCTGAAATTGTAAAAGTTACAACACTGTCAATGAGGCCTTGTACATCAACTCTAAATCTCTTTGCTTACAGGAAAACCATTTAGCTTCCTTGGGAGATGCAAATGATGCATATCATCTTTAGCGATGTACTCTGTATTTGCTGTGAAACTCAGCTTGTTATCCAGAAAAATGCCTAGCTATTTAGTAGGATACTCCTCTACTACTTCTACAGTCTGGCTGTTGATTATCAGAGGCTGAAGGTTTGTCCTGTCATCATTCACTTGTCAAAGGAAACGTGACATTATAATAAAACCTTGGATGACATCATACTATGAGCATGAAGCAACATTAACCAAGTATATTATCAAAATACCTTAGTTGAAATAGAGTGCTATAAATCCTTTGATATCAGAAAATAACACTACAATAAAAGGTCATTACAGGGAAAGAGCTCTTTAGGTAATTCATTCATTCATTCATTCATTCATTCATTCATTCATTCATTCATTCATTCATTCATTCATTCATTCTTGCTTTCTAGCTTTCTTTTAAATTGTTAAAAACATAAGAAAAAATGTCAGGAATAACATACAAGTTACGGACTTGTCCTGGAAACAAATATGAAAAATCTGCGTGGAAATATCATCTGCACATGCAGATTTCATAACCAATCCACTGTAGTGAGCTGAGTGTTTACACACGTCACTTCCGCTCTGATGCTATTGGTCAAATCTGATTCCAGCATGGCGGGAAGAGACTATGCTAGCAGCGTATGTCCTTCGATATAAATGTTTTTTTCTCGATATAACGGCAAATTTAAGACTTAGGATCAAATTGTATTTAATGATGAAATGTAAACACGATATATGGACTCCTAATGAAAACATGAGCGTTAGTTAACTGTTTTTGTTAAGCAGCTAGCTAGCAGGGATAGTTCCCTCAAGACAATCAGGTAGGTGAAGTTGTAATTTGTTCCTTAATAAAAAGTAATATGTCATATAACATAATAACATAAAAAGTCTAATGTCATAATAATAAACTGATGTTAGCTAACGTTGGGTTAACTGTGGGTTAAGAGGGTGGTTCTGCTACATTAGTTACCTTAGCTAACGTTGCCTGCCAACAGGCTGCTCTAGCTAAGATAAGACAGATTGAACAGTTTCTCCTTGTGCTTAACTACCGAACTTTAAAATTATTCGTCGCAATTATGTTCTAATGAGGGTGAATTTCTGTCCAAATTTCTGGTCCAGGGCCAGATAAACATGGCTGCACCCACAGGCGAGTACACCATTGGAGGGGTGAAGATCCAGTTCCCCTGCAAAGCTTACCCATCCCAGCTGGCCATGATGAATTCAGTGAGTATTTACAATTCACCACTATAGAGACACAGTAGCACTTACACGTGTGGTCTAACACATGGGGCTACGACAAAGCCTCAATTAATTGTTTTGTCACACAAGTATACGATAAATATAAAATGTGTAATCCAACAAGGCCAATGATTGTGTAAGGAAAGAGGCAAGTCCATGCTTAAAGTGATTAAGTTGATTAAAGCCCCAAATCAGGATTTTTACTGTGGTGTGGTAGTTGAGAGACAATTTCAGGTTAGACAGACAGTGCTGAGACACTTTAATCATCTATTTCTGTGTGCTATCGAGCTTACTTTTGGTTTACAGCACTTCATAAAATAATTTTCAACATATCATTATTGTTATTAATGTTATTATTGTATAATCTATCAGTTGCTACTTGAACTATCCAATAGAAGTCAACTTTACTCCATTGTTAAGAAACTATTTACAGGTCTTACAGCATTTTATTTTTCCTGTATTACTGTTATGTACAACTTAGCTATTTTGTGCCCTTATTTGTGACTCTTTTAACAACTTAGTATATATATATATTTATCTTATTTTTATTTTTTTTGTCTATGCCTTCTACGTAGTTGGTGCTTGCCAAGAATTTCACTGTTCAGAATGACCCTGTGTTATACTGTGCACATGACAATAAACACTTTGACTTTGACTGATCTAAGCCACATTTAAAGCGTAATTAGTTCTGACAATCAATTTGAAAAAAAAAAAACATGGTAATGACAGTGAAACATACATAATGTGACATAGTCCATTATCGCTCCTGGAAAATTTTGGCTAGCTTTGATGAGGTTTCAGCCTTTCTGTCTACTTTTCTACAAGCTTTTCAAGTTTTTGGAAGGACCGCAACAGTGGGGTCAGCCCTATAAATGCGAATGTCTGTCACTGACTTACTTACTTACATACATACTTACTGACTGACTGACTGACTGATGAAGTTACACAATATATTGTTTGCAGTCACGTGATTCCGATGACGTGCGAAATTCAGATTGACGACAGGAAGTGAAAAGCAGAATGGACTAGATGGAGGAAAGCCTGCACTGTGCTAGTTTAGACAATATTACGGGAGAAAGGTATAAACAGAAAATCACAACATATGTTGGGCGTGATCCTTATGTTATGAAGACATCTGCCCTCTAGCGACAAGGCTTTTGGCCACAATTCCGCACATGTAGGGGTGGGCGATACCACAGATCTGTTACCAAGTAATACTAAAGAGGAGCGGTCTTGCAACGTGTGTTGTTTCACAGTGAGCGCACACAGCAGCAGCAGAGAAGCAAAGAGTTCATGCACTAAGAAGTGTGTTCACATGCTCAGAACATCTACACTCTTGTCACGAAGATGACACCGGAATGGAGTTTGCAGAGACAGTTTCTCTACTTGTTGATTAAATAAAATTGTGAGAAAGAGAGACGGATCAATTTTCTTTTTTAGTATCGATCCTATTGACTAGAATCAATCTTCAAAATGAGACATAGTATCTGTAGTATTGATACTTTTGGTATCGATCCGCCCACCCCTAACATTCACCACACAGTCCAGCCATATACTAGGTTTTGACCTAGTTTTGTTTCGGTATAACCACAAACAAACCATTGATTTTCAAAGTTCAAAATTCATTTATGTAACCTATGTCTATTGTTTGTGTGAGGGACAATTACTGATGCAGTGCATTAAATCTTGAATGAATGAATGAATGAATGAATGAATGAATGAAAGCTTTATGGTCATTGTCACTGGAAATTGTCACACACGAAATTTGAGGGCAATCTCTGCATTTCAAAATATAAAATATAGTCCAGTCCTTCAAGTCCAACCCTTGGCTCTTTTATCAGACACAAAGGCAAGCACAGGCGTGACTAATCCATAATGATTATTATTGTTTTGGCCTTTTTCTGGCACATACAGCAATACATTTCTTATTAGTAAATCTATTTAAATACTGTAGAATGACTGTTTCAGTTGTTGCAGGAAAAATGACAAACATCAGATGGGTGCCTGTCCGATAATGGATACCAGCCACTCACCTTCCTACAATGGACACATTTATATATAAAAACAAAACAACTACTACTAGTCTAAAAGTGTCAGGTGGTGCTAAACTGGATTTGGCCTTTAATGATACCAGTTACACTGTTCTTTAGTACCAATATTAGGAGACATACAAGCTAATCTCTTGTGCTTTGTCTGCAGATTGTACGAGGGCTGAATTATAAGCAGCACTGTCTGCTAGAGAGTCCTACAGGAAGTGGGAAGAGCTTGGCCCTGCTCTGCTCAGTTCTGGCCTGGCAGCAGGCACAGTATGGTAGGTCTGTTCTGACTGAGACCAAAGGAGAATACTCCTTTGAAAGGCATATATATTTATATATAGTCCTACTGATTCCACTAGATACATTACTACATTATTACATTCACTAGAAAAGTTGATCTTTCAGTGCAAATTAATTACGAATGAGACTCGGGCAATTTTCCGCTTTATGTGTAAAATGAAAACGAATGTATTTCTAACAGTTACGTATGTCCTTACTTCCCATTGTGATTACAGCTAAACCTGAGGAAGGAGGAAGCCCCCCGGAGGGCAAAAGCCCCTCAGAGGAGAAGTATGCAGACTGTAAGAAGCCAGATGTCACCACCCCCTGTCTGTGTAGCTGTCACAACAAGGCCAGATGTGCTTCTACTACACCTACACCAGCTGTTGTGGACCTGACTATGTCACCAGACAAAGTGATTGTGGCACAGCCGTCACCTCCGACATCTGACACCAGTAAAGATGTTTGAATCTATCATTTTATTTATGGATGTGTTTAACTGCCATTATGACAATTGACCATCAATCCTGCGGGTTAAACAATTAATTTGGAAGAAATAGTGTTAATTCAAGTTGAATTCATCCACTTTGTGAAAAGGGTTTTATTAAAAGTTAACACACGAGGGCGCCATAGCCCATTTGCCTTGTGTATGTGCTGTTCAATAGGGTGTAACCAGCAACACCCCACACGCATCTAGTCTGCCACAAAACGAGAAGAAAGCTGGGCCAGAGGCACGATGGGATTAACACTACTGCGCATATTCAGTGGGCCACATACCCCCGGAAGTAACCCGGAACCTAGAAACCTTTATGGCGTATGTGCCAGGCGAGCGATTCTTATTAGACTGAATAGGGTCCGGTATCCAGCTCTTATAATGCATCCATGTTTGCAAGCGGTTGCAAGTTATAGCAAAACAATGGTTCCGTGTTGCTATAGTAACACAAGCGTTAACATTTCATCTTTCATTCTAGTGTCAACTAACCTCAACTAACTAACCTCAACTAACTAACCTCAACTAACTTACGGAAGTGTAGCCAAATCTGGACACTTACAAAAATCGGCAATCAACAGTGAATATTATTCATGATATACTTTTTTGCCTCTATTGTAGGGATGCAAAACCTGATGATGTGCTGATATTTCACTCCCTGCCAGATTTCCTCTCCCCTTCGCGCCCCATAAGAGTGAAATGCTTCAGGAAAACTGTGGTGATGATCCTCGAAAATTAAGTGGTTACAGGCCCATCTCTGAAAAATGAAATTAAGAGAATTTAGATCTTTCAAACAACTGCGTTCGCAGAGGGGAGTGGAAATCTGGCAGGGGGTGAAGATTTGGCACAACACCGGACACATCGGTCAGATCGTCTCAAGTTAACAACAGAAGTCAGCGTTTTATGGATTTTAATGAGATTAATAATGCTTACGTTACAACCCAATGTCAGCCTTGCCCTTATTTTTGTCCTCCTTTAGCCCATGGTGGCTTGATAACAATTTCAATGAAATAGACCTGGATTCAAGACCTGGATTTATGACTTTTACTCTGTTATGTTTTTATTTGGTTGTGTTTTTGCAAAAAACACTTTTAGGGAGGACCAAATGTAACAAAATAAATTAACTTGCATGAATGAAGTGTATTTATGTAAATATCTCTAATTGAATTAAATCTAAGAATTGTATATGAATTAATATTTTATTTATTGGTTACCATTTTCATAATTGTATTACGTTACAACAGTTTTAAAAATCCTAACATTACCATTTTTGTATTTTAGAGTCCTCACCAGAGGAGTTTGAGTCCAAGAAGCAGTCATTAGCCTCTCGTCTGTCTGAGAAGATGCAGACCTCCCTTAACTCTGACCATGAGAGAGACAATGACTTTCAACCAGATAGGAAACGTATTCGCACCCAAGCTATTGAGCAAAAGGTAGCCATAGATGTTTTTATTTACCATTTTACAGTCATGTTATATTGAATTTGAGTACAACGCTTTGTTTTCCTTTTGCTAAAAAGTTCTCCCTTTGTAATACAGGGCCATAAGAGGAGGTGCCTGGATAAGGGAGTAGTGTTCATAGATGATGAGCCAGAGGTGGAGAGGCGGGTGCCAGGATCCCAGACTTGGACCATGGAGCTTAGCAGCCCGGCTGAGGCCAAGGCTACAGAGCTGCCCTCAGAATGCTGCGTGAGTACCTTTTAAATCAAGGATTTGCTCACTGGAGGAGATTATTACTACTTTTTTGGACTGCTTTTTCTTGTTCGTAATCTGAGGCTCATATCTGCAATATTGTCATCATCCACCATCACCACTGGGTGGCAGTACAGTCCACTCAATTGACCAGGGCTTTGGTTAAAGGGAATTTAACTCAAAAAGTATATATGCTTTAAATGTGGTCTTAAATGAGGAAAAAGTATAGCCTGGGCAAATATTTGATCTGTCAAGTCAAGATAATCTATTGTATTTTTAACAAGCTGAATGACCCAAAAACAGATAGAACCAATGATAACAACAAGATAGAGCACTTGCATCACTTTAATGCTAAGAAACAGGGCCAGCGCTTGTGTGTGTGTGTGAGAGTGCATGTGTGTGAGTGCATGTGTGTGCCCATATGCAAGTGTGTTATGAATTCACTTGAATTGATCTGATATCCAATTTTTACTTTTTCCAATTTATTGAGGTCCAAGCCAAGTGATGTCAATCTTAGTGAAGACCTTCAAATCTTAAAAGATTCCATTCTTCAAATGAGATTCATTATGAGCAACTAGGTATAAAATAAAAAAGTAATAAGGCTCAAAGATGGCTACTTCGGCTATTGACCCACGATCTAATGCCATACCTATCAGTTTGCAGAAACTAGAGGAAATTTCAGAATATCTTGCAGTGTATTTATTTTCATTTAGACACACATGAGCACATCAATGCAGGCACAAGGCCAGGTCTGTCAGGGGAAGGGGACGAGGCAGAGGCTAGTTCTCATACCTGGGGGATGGGGACAAGCTGGACCAGGAGTGGGTATACTCAAATCTTTGGCGTTCAATAACTTAATGAAATAAATAGGTTTTAGCCATGAAACCAAAGATCAGATTGCCAATCTATGTGCCGTCAGTATTGGTGTGTGAGTGAAGAGGGGATACCTGTGGGTAGAGACTTGAGATTATACTTGGTGATCAGAGCCAGTATGATAGGGAAAGATTCCTTAGGTCCAGGTTGAAAATGGCTGGAGTTATCCATATCCTCCGAAGGCCCCATGATGGATTTACTGGAATATTAACTCTGCAATATTAGCAGAATAAAGTGAATGGGATTGGTTGCAAAACTGGAAATTCAGTCTGTTAGTTGTTGCCATATCAACTAAAATCTAGCACAACGCTTTTCTGGCAAGTGTAACATCTTGTGCTGTTTTTGAATACAAATTCCTGGGTCTTTACAAGAGAAAATACACGGTGTTGCTTGTACCCATTGCTACATTCAAAAGGAACCAAACCAAGTGCGTCAGGTGACACCCTGCTGTGAAAGGTATCAACGTGTTGCGGTGGTGAATAATCCATGTTACTGTGTTCACTCCAAGTCCCACAGACCAACAGGTTACTCATAATCGTTATACAAGCCCCGAGTCAAAGAAGGCTCTCACACTGTCCCGCAGAACCGGTGAACTCCCACAACTGCATCTAATACTGCCACAGGTGTGCGGCTTGGATTTGGAGCTGCGGATGGCGGGAGGTGGAAAAAGAGGAGGAGGGAGAGCGAAGAGTCGAAAAAGCGCGGCCGTCTCCGGTTTCCCCGCAGCTACCTGACCCCGGCTCTTTTGTCCCACCGGCGCTGACTGACGGCCTGAATGGGGCCCTTTGAAGCAAGCTCCAGTTTTAATTAAGAGGGTTTGCCTTGCTTGGGCCGCTGATCTGTGAAAGCCACGGGGATAAATATTGAATGGGGTTCACCCGCTGGTTACTGCGCCCCAGGGATAAACAGGTGCTTCAGAGGGCAGATATTCACTGGGGCCCCTACCTACACCGTGTGCCCATGCAGGGAAGGGCGAGGGTGTTCGGTGTCATGTCTTCCGAGGTATTGGGTATTGGAGCCCACCCTTATTGTAATACATTCCAAGCCTTCGAAGGCTGTAGAATGAGGAGCAAATTGGCGTCCAGCGAGAGGCGCCAGTGACACAGAGCCGGCCCACAGCCTGTGGCCCCTCAACGCCCTCTCACTGGCCCCCCGGAGTGTGAGATTTCCATCTCTCAGGTGTTGGCAGTGGAGTATAGCAACAGCACAAGAGAAGCCTGGGTATCATTACCTGTGAATAGTCTAAGGTACTCGGTGACACCACTAAACTAAGGCCTCCATTCCCCTTATTTGGAAACGGCATTCAAATTGTTCATACATAGATCATTAGTCCGGCATACACTTTAAGGTGTATTGCTACAAAATGATGTGTCAATAAGACGCACCGATTCTCTGCGGTCACATATTGTGTTACAGAGAAAGTGGAGCTTTCTCACTGGTGGCGTCACCCAAGAAACAACACCAGTGCAATTATCCTTCGCTGAATGAGGTGGTGTGTGCTCGCTTCTAGCAGAGATGGTGCCCTCTCTGCCCCCCTCGCCAGTTATCTACATTCCTTTCCAGGGGGTGTCTGCTCTCGGCTGTGGGGCCAAGCTTGAAACCTTGTTGCGCTGGTATCTCGGGAGGCAGGCGCGTAAAAGGATACCCTTGTGTCAGCTGTTTCCTGCTGCTGCCTCTGACAAGGGCCTCTATTCATCAGCAAGCCCTTCTACCCCGCCCCGGCCTTCCCCTCCTCCCCCCACCTGCCGATGAATAAGTAATTATTGGCCATCTTGGGGCAGGATATTTGGATGGCCCTATTTAATGTGGCAGCAGCAGGTAAGGTGATCGGGCCCCGGGCCCAGGCTGTGGAGCGTAACTGTTCGAGAAGAGAAAGGTAACCTGAACTGGTGTTGGGGCCCCGCAGCACCTCTGTTTATTTTTCACATCGGCTCAGAGCTCCTTATCCCTCTTAACTCTGAGAGACAGCTCTCTAAGGGCTCTCTGTGGCCTCCACTCCATCACACATTGTAATATTTGATGGGCAAACATGCTTGGAGAGGGTGAGCTGGTGGGTAACCTGAGCCTCACCGTCTCTTGTCAGAAGTGCTGGCTTCAGAGCCCCACCATAAGTTGCGATGCGTGACATGACATAGCATTCATTTTTATGCGTGATCCTAGTGGTCACTCGTAGAGGATTTTGTGTAATTCATTGGTATAAATGCATTCGCAAAGCTTGGGATGTAAATAATAATAGTTTTAAAATAATGCCTTTTGTAAAGGGCTGAATGAAAATACCACTCAATGGAGCAGGTGCATTAAGAGGCCTTGTGGCCTGATGCTATCACCTGTTCCATAGTACAAAGTATGTACTGATTTACTGCGGGATGGGCCTTGAGCACTAAAGGCCATAGGTCCAGGAGATCACCATTGTTGTTCCAATCCATGGACAATCCATTCAATATTTCTGAAGGTGAGCAGCTCTCACCCAAAGTAACCATATGGCCATATATTTAAATCATGTGGCATTCAGTATGTACAGCCCGGTACTTTCCAATTGACAATGAATGGGAGACCCTGGATGCTCATAGGTTGTTTAAGATTTTCCACCCAAATCAGCATTATTTCATGGCTTTAGTACATCAGTTACATCAGTGTAACATAACTGACTAGGTAGCATGATCAACTCTGTTCTTTCATTTCAAGAGGAATGGTGATGAATTTTCCCCAATGCAAATTATTCTAGGCCACAGGAAAAGGAGATAAAAGAAAGGCCATGTGAAATTCATTTTATTCCTGCTCAGGACATGTATCTCCAGGGGTACTGTTTGTATGCTAGCACCTTCTTTTACATAACATAAATTCACCTCTCATCTAATCAGTCTGGAATTATGAATGTTTATTTTGGCTTGAAAACATGTTAGCAGGTCAAATTAAAATCTAGTGACCATTTAGACCATACAGTCAGTCATTATACTGTGTCTGAGTTGCTAAATACCGGAACATAGAAGTCATGGATGATGTATGAGAGTCATTCAGTGGTCAGAAAGCAGGCCACTTAAAAGAGCTCATCACATGAGCAGGATCAGTTTCATACGCGATGCTGGCTACACTTCACCTGTGAGCACTAGAGAGATTCCACCACTTGTCATTGGACAGCCAATTATGAAGTAGCTAGATTTTCTCAGTCCCAACAATGGTGGCCTATCATCTTTCTGGCCCAGGAAAGGTCATCTGACACAGGCTGACGGGAATCTATATGTATGGATACAGATTCTTTATGCTCCTCCGTATGTTTTTCAATAGGGTGCAAGACGCTGTCAGAAGGTCTATTCAGGCTGTGGATAATAGTGATGACTTGGATCTTTTTCGGTCCAACGACACGCTGACAGGCTAAATATGGTTTAGAATTTACAGTATTATGAAAATAACTGGCACAGAAATAATTGTGGTTTTAGTTTTGTTATTTACCAGACACTGACAGATTGCATGCTCTAATTCATCAGTCACATCACTTAAGTACTGACATGTTGGGACCGGTTTGTAAGCTGCCTCTCCAAGTATGTCTCTTGTCTGTGTCCATGCAGTCCCCTGTGCCCTGCACCTTGTGCCCGTGTGCCGTGGTCAAAGGGAGCGCCAAGGACAAAGACGGCAAAAAGAAGATCCCCAAGATTTTCTTTGGCACACGCACGCATAAGCAGATCACGCAGATCACCCACGAGCTGAAGCGCACGCTGTACTCCAGCGCTCCCATGACCATCTTGTCCAGCAGAGACCATACCTGTATCCACCCGGAGGTGGCGCCTCATTCTAACCGCAATGAGCGCTGCAAGGAGCTGCTGGAGGGCAAGGATGTGAGTATGAAGAAGGCAAACACCCCCACACACACACACGCATGTGCGCACGCATTCATCACATTATAACATACGTGATATTTTGGAGATTTAAATGACATCACTCTGACATGGTAAGTCTTTTTTTTTTATGTATGGAGGCCTTTATGGCGTTGCCATGTGACTGGAAGTTTTGTATATCTAAGTGCTGCCAGTTAGGCTCTTTTGTCCCATGGAAAGGTAGGCCAAAACATAGGCCAGTTCAACTTCTCGTTTTGTTGGACCATCTTACCTTACAATAGACTGTACTAGACCTGAATTGGACACTTTTGAACCAGGATTGACCCCAATACAGCTGTGAAAACCAACACCTCATGACACACACGCATTCTTTGACTGGAAACTTTTTTTTACCTACTGGTCACAGTAGCCGGTTGGATTAACCTTGACAATTTTACCACAGACCCCAGGGTATGTGACAACGCTAATGCCATGAACCTCACCCCTATCCCATACTGTAAGGAGGCTGAAAGACCCTTGATTCACAGTTTTCAAAAGAGCCCGTAATACAAACCCACAGTTAACAACTAAGACCAGACAAAACTCCTCCAACACTGTAGCCTCAGAGCACCAATTATGCTGCCACAATATCCACAATTGGTCTGACAGTCTCTTTTTGACACACCAAAATGTCAAGAGCCATTCAAAGAGCTTTGTTTTGGGACATGAGATGCTTTAGTGCCTGTGCAACCCTCCTTTACTGTCCAAAAGGTGAGACGCCTAGTGTAATGATGACGATTAGGCTGTCAGTGGAGGTGTCTGCCACCCATTGCAGTCATGTCTCCTTAAGTCTTTTCATATGAAAGAGCTGCCCCAGTCATAACCCTGTATCAGGGAGCGATAGTCACTGATGTTTCGAGTCTTCGTCACTTTAGGGCCCCTCTGCAGTCAGCATTATGTTACCGTCCCGTACAGGTACAAAAAGGTTCACACACACACACACACACACACACACACACACACACACACACAAACAGGCTTTGAAGAATGGTGTTTTCACTGAGTCTGAAGTCCAAATGGCAGCCCTCGTGACCAGAGGGGTAAGCTGTCTGTAACTTCATAATAATGGTCTCATGGCGATTAATCCTCCCAACTCCCCTTACACCCAACAGACAGGGTTCAGTGTCAGGAAAGTGTCTGAGCTGAGTCGCCTTAACGCATCACTGTAAGAGAAGAGACAGTGTAAAGACACACCCTTTCATACTTTTGTTGCCTTGTCCATCTATCAGAGGTGGTGGCATTTGTAGGTCGCCGAGTACAGTGGTGTGTGTCACCTCAAGCTGTTGCGTTTATAAGGGATATCAGGTGGGACAGAGCAGCGACTAAAGCAGGCACTTCTGCTGACAGGGTAATTGGGGCTTAGCGCATGGAAGGCTTCTCCTTCACACATCCACTACATTTACTGCATGGGGCGTCATGACAGCACAAACGCTGATCAAACACACTAACTGAAATGCGACACCTCAGATCAGACGAACCTAGAGCGGCGAAGTGGAATGACACAATCCAATTATTTTGGGAACAGTTACATTGAAATGCGGTTTACCTCGATACTGTTAAAAGTTTGACTTGTCATTTCTCAGAATATCATGAGTCACAGTAGCAGGAGATTAATATCTCCAGTTATTCAATGTTTGTAGAATGTTTGCTTGATGACCTCTCTTTTTCTTGTGTTAAAAATGTTCTCCCGGATCCAGGGCAGGTCATGCCGCTTTTACCACAACGTCCAAAAGATGCGGGACCAGAACACACTGCAGCGGGTTCACGGGCTCGACCAGGCCTGGGACATCGAGGACCTGGTGCGCCTGGGCAAGCGCATACGCTCCTGCCCCTACTATGCCGCCCGCGAGCTCATGCAGGACGCCCGCATTGTCTTCTGCCCGTACAACTACCTGCTGGACCCACTGATCAGGGAGAGTGTGAGTGGGGTTTGGTTGGAAAGAAGATGGGAGGATCGAGGAGGGGATGAAAACTTTACCCTGCGGTGACAAAATGAGTGGAATGTGCATCCAAATTGAAACATTTAAGGACATTTCTTTGCAGTTGTGAAATTCAGTGTTTGGAAAGAGGTGACTAAGTGTGTAGGAATAATCAGAACAGGGACACAGTGATGATGTTGAGTTGGGAGTAAAGTCACTAAGATGTGTTTGTTTGGCTCATATGTTAATAGGAGGTTCTGGAAGCCACGGCTACTGGCAATGCAGGCGCCAGTATGAAGTTGAGACTAGACAAATAAGGACATCAAGTGTTTTTTTTGTGGAAGTACCCACTCCCTCTCCTCTCTCCTGCTATGCTCTCCATTCAACCTCCTCCCCAGATGGACATCAGCCTGGCGGGTCAGATCGTGGTGTTGGACGAGGCCCACAATATTGAGGACTGTGCCAGAGAGAGCGCCAGCTTCACCTTAGACCAAAACAACCTGTTGATGGCCAGGGACGAGCTGGATGGAATGGTCACCCACAACATCCGACGCTCCAACCACGATCCGCTGAGGGCCTTCTGCTGTAGCCTTTACAAGTCAGAGACACACATATGTACATACACACATACATATCTTGTAGGCACACATGCATATTTGTGTGGATATATCCATCATTGCTGCTTGCATTATATAGACGAGTGCCATGTTCCTTGGAATTTCAGCTAAATTTAGAACTGCGACTTTTGTTTTCCTTTTGTCTGATGTTTATCAGTGTGGGTGAGTAGAGATTTAGTAGTGTTCTGTTTTGGTCCCGTGGAACAGCTGGATCCAGGAGAGCCAAAGCCTGCTTACAGAGCGGGGCTACGAGAGCGCCTCTAAAGTCTGGTCTGGCAAGGAAGTGCTGGGCATCTTCCATGGCCTGGGCATCACTGCTGACACCTTTTGCATGCTGCAGGTAGACCAATTAGTCTGGCGTTACTTGTGGACTCTATCCTGCTCTACGTTCTAAGTTCTATGATTTGTTCATTGTTCTCCCTTGCTCTGTGTGTTATGTGTGTTAGTTGTAGCATCTGCTATGGTTTGGTTTAAACTGTTTTTATTCGGTTTCAGATGCTAGATGATGATCAACAACGCAGCTTTCTTCTCATACAGCGCTGTCTCTTTCCTGCTCTCCCTCTCACAGAAACACTTGATAGCGGCGCTGGAAAAAGAAGAGCGTGTTGGATTGGTTAACGGTAGAGAGGACACAGTGCAGGTCCCGACCATCAGCTCACCCACCAGCACTGTCCTCAAAAGTCTATTTATGGTGCTGGACTACCTCTACAGGGAGAACAACAGGTCAGAGGCAGTCCTAGAGAGAGTGAATGAGAGAGAGACAGAGTGAGAGAGAGAGAGAGAGATTTCAGCCCCCTCCTCTCAGAACATGGTCACAGCATTGAGACATGGTTGTTCCAACATTGTTGAATGTTGCTGCAGTGGGACCGCGGTTACAGCTGGGGTAGAAAATAAGCTGCACCTCTGCAGAGACAGGGTTAGGATTTCAATATTATTTGTTTATTTACTTAACATTTATTTTAAAGCAGGTTAATTCTACTGAGATCCAGCATCTATTTTGCACAGGGGAGACCCGGAAATAATGGCAGCTCCATAAATAGTTTCAGGCAAAACAATAATATGCCATTATCAGTTTCAATTAAACCTAAAATAGCTAGCCTAGCTTTGAGAGAGAGAGAGGGGTAATATAAGTATATTTTTATATTTATGTTTTCATTTAGATATCTTTATATTTAATCGTTTTTTGGATGAGACTAGGTACACATGTTGTGTACATTCATAGTTAAAGACAGTTGAGGTTGTGGACTTTCAGGTGATAACATTTATGGATTGACTATACAACTGCAATGCAGTTGCTTTGCCAAAATGTTATATTTAAGCAAACTGCTTCCACAGTGTTTACCCCTGACAAAGGACAGGGGAGATATACAGGCTTTCAGTGATATCTAGTTTGAGTTCAAATGCCCTAACGTTGATGTTAAAACAAAAACAGTGAGGAAAGTATTCCTAATGGCTTTCAGCATCTGTCAAGGATTAACAAATTAGAACTACAAGATCACAGATACATGGTCATTTGTTTAAAAATGCTGTCTGCCTTTTTTATAAGAATGTAGATATAAAACATTCAACAGTAAGGTACACATTACAGATTAGGTATGTTTATTTATGTTTATTTAGACTGCTTATTTATGTTCTCAACATAAAAGGAGAAGAATGTTGATTAGTTAATAATACTGTATGTCCACGTCCTCCTCATCCTCAACCACTGGTGGGTCCACCTCCATTGGCTCAAATGTATCATGTGATTGGTTCATCTATGGTGGGTCCACCTCCATTGGCTCAAATGTATCATGTGATTGGTTCATCTATGGTGGGTCCGCCTCCATTGGTTCACAGGTGTGACAGGAGTGTGCACTGCACCAGACAGGTGTTGCTTTTTAGCGATGGAAAGGCTAGAATGGAGAGGCTTGGTCCTCTGCTTCCCTCTCACCCCTCACAGTGTCAGTATGAGGAGAGCAGGTATACTGGGGACAGGGACCAGCTGAGAACACATAAAATCTATTTTGATAAACTGACAAATATAACTGTCAAGTAAAATGTAGTCTTATTATATTTAGTCTCTAAATTCATCCTGTATAGTGGTTGATTTCATATAGAAAAAAATATACAAATATAAAAATATTGCTTCATGTGATGAAGTACATGTTCATTTGTTTGGCGACAGAAAACCATATTATTATTTAAAAACTTGAAAACTTTTTTTTGTCCTTTAAACTAAACATACCTGGATGATAATGAGCCAAGTTGGATATATAGAGATAATAACTATAACTAACTAGTAGTAGTAATAAGTTATCTAATAGTAATAGCAGTTATCAGTAGTTATCAAGAGTATGCAGAGTACACAGTAATATTGTATTATATAAAAGATATACGTGTGTGTGTGTGTGTGTGTGTCTTCAGGTTTGCTGAGGACTACCGGGTGGCCCTGCAGCAGAGCTACACATGGACCAACCAGCTCCAGCCAGACTTGCCCGATGTTCAGGGCTTCTTTACCCGGCCACGCCACAGACGACGCCAGAGCGTCCGTGTCAAGACGGCCATCCTCACGCTCAGCTTCTGGTGCCTCAACCCTGCTGTGGTGAGAGGTTAGGCCTGCGGGCCAGAGAAAATCATGTCCCTACAGAAACAAAGCTGATTCTGACTATGTGTCTGGTATAGTTATGGGTGTCTAATAATTTATATTCAGCAGCATAGTAACATGGGATTCCAACTCGTTTCATTTGCAGTCCAGGGCTCTTCAAGAGCACGTCAATTTGACCCCTCTGAAACACCACTCATGTCAGGTATGTGTTTATGTCTCACAGGCTTTCTCTGACCTGAGAGAGTCGGTGCGTACCATCGTGCTGACCTCAGGTACCCTGTCCCCCATGGGCTCCTTCTCCTCAGAACTGGGGGTTAAGTTCTCCATCCAGCTGGAGGCCAGCCACGTTATCAACAAGTCCCAGGTCAGTAGGTGCACCTTCCTTGCCCCTTCTCCATGTCAGCGAGCCCTGGTGTTGCCCTGATCGAAAGCTTGACTGTACAGAGATCATAATGAGTTCAGTGTTTCCTGTGGAACAAGAGGTGTGAACCGGGGGGGATGGATGGACGACAACTACTGAAAAAAGCAGGTTTGTTGTGGGAAGTGAGTCTAGTACCAGCATGTTGCCGCAGCAACAGAAAAGTGTACGCCATTAGCAGTAGTCACATTACTTTAGTTGGCCATAAAGTGTGTAGATAAGCCTAAATAGCCTAAAACTGGAGGTCTCCCAACTACGGTTCAGAGCCCCTGATCTGGAAAGGTAACATATGCAATCACTTTAATTTAGGCTAAAAAGGAAGCACAGGGATTGGATTAAGCACAGCGGACCTTGAGACGATCACTGCCCACGGCATCTTCTGACCACCCAGCCGGACCAAACGCCACCGCAAGTGGTGTAATCGCCCCAGGAAGAGAGGGAAGAGAGCCGGGACAAGAGCTAAGATAAACCAGCTTGGACCTAAGAGAGCGAGCAAGAGAGATGCTTGCCCCCCTAACTAAATGCCTGCTCTGTTTACCTACCTTGTCTGTTTGTCTTTTCCTTGGAAAATACCTAAGTAGTACCTAAGTGGTACACAGCCCCAGTTTCTCCTGCCTGTCACCCAGCACAAGATGCTGTGGCATGCTGGGTGCCCTATAGTGCAGGGTATTACAGTAAACTGCTTGCTGGCATGTAGGAAAGTCCTCTGTACAAAGCATCCTCTTAATGCCTATTCATCTTAGTCTCCTAGCCTTAATTGAATGAATACTGCTTGTTTTACGCAATAAACATGCAACCGTTTCACAATTTTGTCAAAAGAGCTTTGGATTGTCTTCCCACAGGTGTGGGTGGGCACTGTGGGCTCGGGGCCCCAGGGCAGGAAGCTGTGCGCCACGTTCCAGCACGTTGAAACCTACACCTTCCAGGATGAAGTGGGTGCCCTACTGTTGCGCATCTGCCAAGCTGTGGCCAAGGGTGTGCTGTGCTTCTTGCCTTCCTACAAGGTAAATAAATGAAAGCGTAGCATAGAATTGTAATTGGTTGTGTGGTGACGTTTAAATTGTGTGGCACTTAAGATATGAGAGCCTTGCTCTCAGGGTGACCTTCTAAACATAAAATGAACCTATCGGTGATATATGCCAATTGTATACATTGAAATGTCGGTAAGGTGATGGGATGAGGACATAGTCAAGTGGTGGATTCATTGTTGTTGGAATATTAATGTTCCACATTTTGCCACTAGGAGGGGTAAGAGACCACAAGGTGATGTGAAAGCCCTTGTGACTTCAGTGACAAACATCAATAAAATCAGGGTGATTACTGATCAGGTCAAATGACCAAATTAACTTCAGTTTAACTTTAAGAGTCCTACTGTTTAAATCAAGGCAAACTGGTTGGATGTAGGCACTTCTATTCAAAATAGGTTATGCATAAAGGCCCTAATTTTGAAAGAGCTAGCATTGTGTGAACTTATTCCTACAAACAACTCATTTCTCGTGACAGTTTTCAAGTCATGGGAGGAATTCCAACTGCTCCCCTTGCTAATAACCAGCTGTGGGTGATATTGTTGGAGGTCATATTGTTACAAGACATTATTACTAATCAATAAACCCACTTGACAGCCCTAAGATGCCACCGTCCTCCTGTAACTGTATCCTCTTTCAGTTAATGAGGACGCGTCTAAGGGCCCAATGATTGACACTTTGTCCTCCTTTGTTTGTTATGCATTTTTGCCAATAAATAATTAATTTCCACTAGCTCTGTTGTCACATCCACTTACCAAGGGCTAACTGGATTCCAAGTATCATTGTGTGTCTCTCCATGTTACACATGTTACACTCTTACGTGTGTTGCCGTGGCGACATAGAAGTGGCCAGATAAAATGACTCCTTTACTTGCCAGCTTCAAAGAAAACTTCAAAGAAGCAGGAACACGGCATGTAACGTTTAAAACCAGTCAAGGTCAATGTGTGAGGAAACATGTTTCATAGAAATTATTAACACAGAGTACCATGTGATCATGTTGTTTTCATGCGTTTGTCTTTGGCATATTTGTATGTTTTTGTGTTTCACTCATTTCAGTTTGTCAGTTGCAATGTGCGTGTGTTTGATTTATTTTGAGGCCCTTATTTGTCTCATATCCAGTTGCACTTTGAAAGAGCTGATGACACGACATGTCATCATGGCACGTAGTTTGCCTTTTATTTTGTCAGCCTGCAACACCAGCCAAAGATGAACTGTGTGCTCTGGGATATATATTTTTATTATTGATGGCCATGTAGGAGTCTTCTATCTCCCTTTCTCTCTATGCTGATGCATTAATATTTAATCTATAGTCAGCTCTTAAAGACGAGGGGACAAGAGGGGCTGGGGTATTAATTGGAGCCTGTAGAGGCCTTTTTGGTGCCGGTGAGTCCCGTCTGCCCTGTGTGTGTGTGTGTGTGTGTGTGTGTGTGTGTGTGTGTGTGTGTGTGTGGGATAGATAGAAAGAGGCTGAGACAACTCCAGACGTCCCTCTTCAGTGTGTCTGGGTGATGGCTATCTGTCCTCCATACTCGGCTGGCCCTGCCAGAGACAGGGAGAGAAGCAGGGTCAAAGAGGTGTCCCTGCAGGCTCTGTCTGCCACCCGCCGACAGTTTTACACATATAAACACACTCAAACGCAGACAGACTGTGTCTGCACCGCATGCAGTATAGTTCCAAGGATGTACACATTTATGCAGTGACAGTGATTCCTGTAGGTGCGGGGAGGTGGAAGTCATTTTGGAGCGTTAGATCGTGATATGCTTATCATATGATTATCGTACAGTAATTGCAACTATAATTATTGTATTTTCAGTGTGGCTAAGTTTTGATTGGATTCACATTTTCCTGGCTTTGGGGGCATTTTCCCAGTTTCTGTTGGGGTGGCACCGCAGGTAGATGATGTAAAGGAAATACTGCTGGACATTGGACATTGGATTATGCACACGACTCATTGGATTGCCATTGTAAGACACACAGAGTGTGCCCACAGTCATGAACACACACACACACACACACACACACAGGTTTCCCAAGAGCCCCTCCTGGTACTGTGGTTTTGTAGCACTTCAGGCTCAACAGTCCCCCAGTTAATGCCCATTAAAACCACAGCAGACCTCGCCGTCTGGTCCCAGCCACGAGAGCAAGGGACCAAGACACACCGCAGGAAGGGGGACTGATGGTTTATTAAAAAAAAAAAAAAACAACAAAAAAAAAAAACGTGGGGTTTTGTAGAGGTGAAAAGATGTGTTGGAAATACAAGATGCTTTTAAAGGAGATTAAGACGAGGGCCATTAAGGGGTGATGTCGCCTCGCTGTCTGTGTGAAGACGCACTCGGCTCTGGCGCCTGGGGCTCGGGGTTGGGGAGGCCAGGAGGGAGGAAGGGGGGTAGGGAGGGAGTGTACG